>JBCJKH010036420.1:0-13814 GCA_039877255.1 Loriculus beryllinus
TTTCTCAGATTATTAAATGAGGTTTATCCGTTCATCCCAGCTAATGAGTTTCTGGGCTAGTTCCTAATATTGGCTGACATTGCACTACACAAAGAGCCACGCTTTCATCTACTGATGAGGGTTAAGCATGTTATAATCTTAAAATGGATGTCCTCAGGCATCATCTCTATAGTATCAGTTTCGTCAGCTTTTAGAAGTTGTTGCCATGGAAAACTTTTATATTGCTGTACGGACTCTTTCACATATTCTTATGCTGCTTGCCATTCTGTCTTTGAACATATGGAGGAAAAACAGCATTGCCTTGGCTAAATATGAAATCTATCCAAATTTGAATACCTAGCATGAACCTTGAATGTGCAGTTGTCACACAATAAAAAAGATCTTTTGTTTTGGAATAAACTATTTTGGTAAGAAAACAAGTTTAGTGATGGATCTCAGGGTGGAAATTTTTTCATATGACCGTTCCACGTGTTCTATTCCCTGATATAACATATGATCCTAAATCTATTTTACATTTCTGTGTGTAGACATGCATATAGCATTTTTATGTGTTCATAAGACCCTTCTGATTTCCTATCTTCAGGCTGGATCAAACATTTGTGTGCTCTTTGGTTTGGGATTGGTGGTGGGGTATTTCGTTAGTTATTTGTTTGGATTCTTTAGTAGCTGTAGTACCTCGTGTGTTGGTAATGTCAAGTAAAAAAGTTTAGTTAGGCTTTAATAAAAATTAACCCCAATTATTTTTTCTTTCTCCCAAATTCATGATGCAAAAGCGAAACATTAATGGCTTATTAAAGGTTGTTAAGATCACTTTTTACATTTGCAATTTTAGAAGGCAATTCTAGTCTAAAAAGAATTATGTGAAGAAATGTGGAAACTTTTTTTAATGTAACTGTCAATGTAAAAGACCATTTTGCCCCAGAATCAACAGTACTATATCTAGTAAAAGTAATCTTTCCTCACTGAGTTTTCCTTAATGTTTGAAGGGCCTATAAAAGAGAAATACAGCATCATTCTATTTCAGCTTATGAATCTACCAAGAGAATATAGCTATGATGAGCAACATACTTTTGATCATAAATACTATGTGATTCTTCTCTGGAATCATCTTTATTCTCAATTGTTATACCAGCACCAGTGCTGACATTAGTGATTTGCTGTGCTGTTAGGACTCAATTCAGCAAAGTGCTTGAGAGGTGCTCAGTTTTAAACACTGGAGTAGGTCAATCAAGTTACTTATATATTTGGAATTTAAATACAGTGAAGTGCTTTCATGAATTCCTGTTCAAAAGTTAGGATCAAAGGTATCCTCACACCCTTCATAATCACCACCTGAATAGGTGGAGTGCTTGCAGGTGGTTGGCAGACCTTTTTCTTTTTCCCCTCATAAGACTGCAGATACAAAGAAATGCAGTTTGAAAAACAGGATTTTTTTTCCCCACATTGCATGGTTTTAGATGTGTATTTTGACAATCAAAACATGCAAGATTATCTCATCAGAAACATCAATTCAGAAGGAATTCAGAAGGCTTCCTTGCATATTAAATAAAAAGGCTTGCCTTCTCTATAATGCTATCTTCTAACAGTAATACACGCAGAAAAGACAGAACTGAGAAGCTGAGGCAACAGGGAAAAAATCTTGCATTTTGGGTTTTTTTGCTACCTTTTAAGGTTGATTCTTTATCAACATTTCTGTAGTAATATATTTTTCATATACATAAACGAACACTCATAAAAGGCTAATAAGCTTTTACAAGATGAATTTTGACCCTGACAGTTTGTAACAACGCAGCTACATCTCATTCAGGAAATTGCAGCTACCGCAGGCATTGAGCATCCAATCATACTGAGAATTATCTTTTGGGATAAATAAGGAAACATACTGGTGGGGCATTAGTATGAGCCTTACAACCACAACCAAACTGTTCATATTTGATGAGTAATGGAAGAAAATGAATCTCTAGTCACAATGCAGGTATTATTAAAAAAAGATGAGACCAAAATTAATTTTACCAGTGTCATGGGTTTTAGTGTTTCTAAAATTTCAGATCTACACTTCCCATAGCAAAATAGATCACTATAGCTCTACCTATCATTTAAAGACAGGATGACAGGTGCCTTGTACATTGATTGCATTTCCCAATCCACTCAACAACCTACATGTTGCAATAACGTGGGGAAGGATGCATTGGTGTGAAGTTGTGAGCTTCTGATATCACCCATTTCTTTGCTGGTCTTTTGTTAGTTAAATGCACTGCAGTGAATCTCAAGAGCAAGTGAAAAAGTGCCAGATATTATTTTTAACCCTGTTTGCAATATGTCTCCCTAAAAAAAAAAAAAAACAAAAAAAAAATGAAGAAAGAAACTTGCTAGAGTATTGTTAGATAAAGGTTTTGGAAGTCAATCATCTGAAGCCTATAGACATCCCAAAATGTTAAAATACTGCTATATCATTTATCAGAAAATAATGAGCTGTAAATATTTTTAGGTAAGTAGCTCTATCAAGTTCACTTATTAACCTGTAAGTCAAACCAAAATACATAGTACAGTAGGTAAAACACTGTACTGAAAGGTAAACTATCAATAAAAGGGAAAGTATTGAATCAGTTTTAACCAGTAGACGATTCTAGAGGACAAGCCCTTATCTGGCAATTGTGACTTACGCCATTCTAAACAAGTGAGAAAATGCTCTAGTTGGTTATAGAAGAACAAACCTTGTAACTTGAATTCAAGGGAAATACAATTGGGATTTTTTTTTTTTTTTTAATTTTACATGATTTTTCACAGATTTCCTAAAGAAAACCAAAGACAGGAGCAACTGTAATGTCTCCATCTTTCATTAAGTAAACTTACAGCTGAATATATGCAGAAACAGAGTTAGACTAAATCATTAATTTATGTACTTTCCAACTGGAACTATTCTACTGTAGAAAGTTTGCTCCTGAAAAGACCATGTCAAAAAAACATCTACAGTCAGTTTATTGTTAAAAAAAAAAAAAAAAAGAAAAAGAAAAAAAGAAGAAAGAGACTTTCAGGGTGATTTTTATAATAAATAAATCGAAAATTCTTTGCTGGTATTTGCGTTTTCCCTTATTTGAAAGAGTCAGGATGATTTCAACTTGATAGTAATGAATTTCCTATCTCTAGGTGTACCAAAACTATGGAATGAAAAGCTTAGACTCTTCAGTGTGGGAATGTCTCTAAACAGCATAATTGCATGCTTCAACAGATGTTGTGCAAGCTATCTTGAAAGACAGTATAAAGGAGAATAGAGAGTATTTTGCAGTGGCTGTGGATAAACAAATTCTGCAGCATGCAGCAAGGCATGAGAGGAGCACATTGCATCCGAGAGGTCCTCAGGAGACTTCCTATAGGGATAAGCTTAAGTTAATAGAAAGAAAATCAAGCTACACAAACTGAAAAACCCAGCCCAATGTGTATCTTTTCCTTATCATAAACTGTAGCTTTCAAACTGACTTAACCAAGAAGTTTCAATATTCAGTCAGCCATATAATGCACAAGAACTCTGCTACAAGATGAATGTCTCTGTGACTAAATTTTCTCCTGTAGGTTGAATGAAGTTTGAACACCTGCAGGAAATAATTTCTCAAGCATTTAAGCTTACACATAACCTTTGATACTATAAAGTAAATGAATACATGAATATCTTAATAGCTAGTGTATTCAATCCACTGTGGTTCCCAAATTCAACTCTCCACACAATTGTTACAGAACTCATTATTCAGACACGATGACGCTGATAAAAATGTCTACAAAGTTTGCTCTGAATTGACCAATTTAATTCAGATACCGTGTCTCACTTTCTTGTTTTCCTTTCTGTGCTCATCATAACAAATTCCTAACATTATATTTCTGCAGCTTTCATTGATGCTAACAGCAAGAGAATTCATATTTATTTTGCTTTACTTAGATGGTCTTAAGAAATTATTAAATCTCATTAATTTTCAGCATGTTATTTATTTCTTTTTGTACAACTTTCAGTGCAGATTTTCACACTTGTTTTATTACCTGTTTTATATTATACCCATATTTGCAGAAAAACGTGTATTGTGTATAAATGTGATCTGATGTGACTTGTTAAAAAATCAAGAGTGTTGAATATTGAGTTACAGATCTAAGGAGTGCAGATTTTCTTGCAACATTGCTGTATTTATACTTTAAGTTCAAAGTGCAATCTGAAGGTTTTGAAAGGTTAAGTAATGGAGCAGAATAAAAAGGAAAAAAAAAAACCCCAAACAATAATTTACAAAATCAGAAGGTTTTGAGATTGTCCACGCACTAGACAAGGTCTTTTGTCCTGTCCCTGGTGCTCATCTATTTCAGTGTATGAGCTTGGTATTCTAGAGAGCCCTAAACACGATTAAATTTATTCTTCATTCATGATATTGTTTGGTGACCTTGAATAAGTAAGGCAGTGCAGGAAGCTGCTAACAGAGGGCAACTCCTTTGGGGTGTAATGGTCATGTGATGTATCTTTGAGAATGACGTAAGATCTGACAGGCTTTTGTCTTCTGTACCCAACTTCTCTGCTCTACTTTTCTCTCTACCCCATCACCTGCCCCAAAGAGAATCTTTTTTCCCCAACAGCCACATGGGAAAGAGGAGAACATGGCTGGAGTCTCTCCATTAACACAGCTAGCTGATGCAGTAATTCTGAGCAGCCTCTCTCCTTCAGATTAGGCAATACCCTCTTTATGCTTATGACCCAAGCCAGATTTCTGTATATGTATCCAAGTTATTTCTGGCTCTAGGGAAAATGTTAACATGGCAGTACTGTACTTGGGTTTATAAGCCAAAGTTAATTCAGATATTATGGGGCTGAATTACATTATAGAAACATACCCTTAATTTTAGAACTAAACCTGAATCCACATGAAGGCTGATTTATCAGTTTCCTGATACCTGAATCCTGTGCTTGGGAAAGCAGAGTTGTGCAGCTCAGAGAGCACTGACAAGAACCAGCATCTTAATCAATGAACCACTTAGAAAATGAGGAAACTCAGGGAAGATGAGTTGACCTCCTGATGCCAACTGCCTAATTCAAGGTTTTTGTATGAGATAAGCTCCTCAAATGCACCAGCTTTTGTAATATGCTACATTTTGAATCAGCTTTCTGAACTTCTACCTCCAATTTACCTCCCTAGAAGATTTGGAAAACCAGAAATCCTTTGATCAAAATCACTTAGGCCGTGTTGGACTTTTCAGGCCAGATGAGGCAATACTGAAATATCATAAGGAGAAACCTGTATTTCTGTACTTTCTATTAAAGAACCACCAGGGGAAAAAAAAAAAAAAAAAAAAAAGAAGAAAGAACTTTTGAAGTTAGAAATAACCTATCTTTCACCTGTTCTTCACGAGTCTCTGCTTTCATGCACCACAATTTCACTAGGAAAGGAAGAAAATATATTCATGAAAACCTCTTCTTTGTTTGATCTGTGTGTGGAAGAAAAGTTCTCATACTCCAGGATTGCTGAGAATTTAACCCTTTAGTTTCTAGGATAAATTCTGGTAAACCTTACTAAGTGAGAAACCAATACTTGAGTCAGTTGAGTTCCAATATTTCACCCCTCTAAGATCACATGAAATTCAAGTCATGATAGCACTTGTTTTGAATCACATGCAGACACTGGCTGACACTCTATGATGGAGTTGTGATGTGTTGTCACAGGGCACAGATTCACTCATTTTCATGGAGGCATAGCATGAATGATGATTTATAGATGTAGGCTGGAGAAAAAAATTATGAACCCAAGCAAGTGTTTTGAAGCTTAATGAAATTCTGACTGGGGCTATGGGACACAGCTGCTTATCATGTAAAAGTCTGGATACAGTTCTCTATATTAGAAAGTATTTCGGCAGAAATACAAAATTGAAAGGTCTGGTTTTTACATTACCACTGTTAACAAAGCACCAATGAATCCTCTTTAAAATCTTCAGTCCAATATATCTTCAAGTCATTTCTGACTTTGAAATACTTTAACTTCATTTTATAGTCAGCAGTATCTAGCAGACCTGAGTTAAAAATAGAGAGCAGGGGAGGACAGGAACAGATGAGATTTCCTGATCTGTGGTTTCCCTGATTCTAGTTACATTCGTTTAAGGAAAACGAAGGTAGATGGGTAGTCGGTGTCATACACAGCCAGTTCCAGCCAGCCCCAACAGACTCACCACAGGGCAGGCTGAGCCCCGCAGCAGAGGTGGAGGTGCCTTGGGAAAAATATATCTAAGAAAGGATAAAAAACATTGCACTGGAGTTGTGAGAGATAAGTGAGAATATGTGAGAGAACCAGCTCTGCAGGCACCAAGGTCAGTGCAGGAGGAGAGGAAGAGGCACCAGAGCAGAGATTCCCCTGCAGCCCATAGTGCAGACCATGATACGGGAGGCTGTGCAGCCCAAGGACATCCAAGATTGAGCAGACAGACACCAGCAGACTGTCAAGAACCCCATGCTGGAATAGGTGGGCATGCCCTGAAGGAAGCAACAGCCCATGAAGAGGAGCCCTGCTGAAGTGGAGGAAATGCAAAAGAGAGAAGGAGCAGCTGACAAGAGCTGATATGGACTGACTGCTACACACTTCTCCATCCCCCTGCACCACTCAGAGTGAAAGAGTGAAGTTTAGACTGGGAAGGGGGGGAGGTGAGGTTTAGTTTTTATTTCTCACCATCCTGCTCTGGTTTTCGTTGGAAATAAAATTATCTTCCCAAAGTCAAAGCTGTTTTGCCCATCATGGCAAACAGTGAGTTATCTCCCTGTGTTTATCTTGACCATGAGCTTTTCCATCTTACTTTTCCCCCTGCCCTGTTGAAGAGGGGGAGTGAGAGAGTAGGTGTGTGGGAGTCAGGCAGTCGTCCAAGGTCATCTTACTTTGCTAAACGGCTTAGCCATACACATAGCATATCCAAGCTTACAAAAAAGTCCTCCTTCCTACATATCTACATATGTTCCCATTGAAAATAGCCAACAGCTTTTGTTAAGGTAATTATTTTTCTAAAAGAACAGTAATTTTGAAAAACCTTTATGTGTCCCATTTGGATGAAAGATAATATTTGTTTCTAAGATACTACCTTGCCCACTAACTATTCTTGCACTGGGTGTTCCTCTCTTCTCTTTTATATGTCATTGAACATGAATTTCAGCAAGGACTTCAGCAATGGCTCCTTTCATAATGTGCACAACGGCAAGAGTTCCTGCTTCTCTTTTTTAGTCTTGCTTGTTAGGATCGCTAAAGATGATAGCTCAACACCCTACACCTCCATATACGTTATAACCTCAGACGGAGGAAGGACTGAAGGAAAATCTGACAATATTCAAACAGAAATAATGATGCCTTGGCTGATGTACTACTTGTCTGAATCAAGCAGTGAAGACATCTGAATTTGATGCTTTCACATGTTAAGCAAGTGCTTCTAGAACCATAATGTTGCTGGACAAACAGCTGGCCATGACTGCAGGAACTCCAACTTTTTCCTGAATGGTATACATGAAGGCCAAATTTTTGGCGAATCAGTCTGAAAAGAATTGGAAGAAATCCACAATGCCATAAAACAGTGATAGGAAGTGCAAACAAAGAAAAACAAACTTGATATCAGAGGGTAGCTAGCTACCTGAAAATGCAGACAAGCTTCCAGGAACATTTTCATTATGCCACTAACCTTTCATTAGCCTTACTGCTCTTGCAGTGAAGGTTAGAAAACACTGAAAATCCTACCAGGCACTTACCTGCCCATTTAGACAGCTAAGTATGTCTTGTAGGTCTGTGCCAGAAGTTGTAATTGTAAAAACAGCATGATCTCTTGTTGCACATCGTTATTAAATAGACCGCACAGTAGTAAATTAAGTCAGAGTTAGGTGTCTTTTTATCAGACTTTTTATCTATTAGTGATAGTGCATATCACAGAAGATACAATGTACATAAGAAGAGCACCAGGCTTCTTAATCAAGCTTCTTGATGGCAAATGCAGCCAATAGACTAAAATTATACCAAAACATGTATATATTTCCTTTACAGTCACACCTCTGCATCTCTACAATGTCTATTAATCCTGACAGAGGACAAAAAGAAGGTGAAAGGAAGTGTTAAAAATTACAATATGTTCATCCACTAATGCAAAATAATTTTATTTACTGTTAGAACACATTCTTCAATGTGTTAAAATGTGTTCCAATTTTCAGTATAGGAAGTGGGTAGAGTAGTTTTAACCACTTAATAATTGAGCAGATTATCAGGTTTAGGAAAATAAGTGATAGGAAAGAAAAAAATAGAAAGTGTTTTGAACGCAGCTCTATAATCTGTTAAAAATACATAGTCTATTTATGTTTTAAATTTTTGAAAATTCAACAACCATAGATTTTGTCTATTCTGAAAACAACATGTTCAGCAAGAAGACATAACCATTCAGTGAAAGATATTTAACAGATATTTTGCTCACTAGAAATGAGCCACGGGGTAGCAAGCTGCTGTTGGAATCCAGATCCATAGGACAACTTAAACGCATTTATACCGATGCTCGCAGCAAGGGCAACAAACAGGAAGATCGTGAAGCCACTGTGCAACAGGGAAATCATGACATAATCACCATCACAGAAACACAGTGTTTCTGTTTGCATGACTGCAGTGCTGTAATGGATGGCTACAGGCTCTTCAGAATGGATAGGCAAGGAAAAAGAGGTGGTAGGGTTGTGTCGTATGTCAGGGAGTACATCGACTGCCTTGAACTCGGTGTTGTAAGTGACAAGGCTGAATGTTTGTGGATAAGAGTGTGGGAAGGCTGACCAAGCAGATATCCTGGTAGGAGTCTGGTATAGACCACCTAGCCAGGATGAGGCTACAGATGACATGCTCTTCAAACAACAGGCAGAAGTTTCATGACTGCTTACCCTTGTTTTTGTGAGTGACTTCAGTCTACCAGACATTTGCTGGAAGTACAACACAGCAGAGAAGAAACAATCCAAGTAGGTGCGCCTTGCTGAGGGCGCACTCAATCCCACTGTCCATGTCACAGTCAAAGATGTTGAACAAGACCAGTCCCAACACCGATCTCTGAGGGACACCACTCATTACTGGTCTCCAGCCAAACACTGAGCCATTGACCACAACTCTTTGCGTTCGGCCATCCAGCCAGTTCTTTATCCACCGAGTGGTCCACCTATCAAATTGATGTCTCTCCAATTTAGAGACAAGGATGTCGTGTGGGACAGTGATCCGTATCCTTTAGTTCAACTAGGAAAATAAATGTTCTCTAAGTAGAAATTTATTATAACAGTTGTACAAGTAGGCTAGTTTATATAGTTACACAGTGATATAACCAGCTAACCATTTCCCATCTTAGTCTGCTCTCTCCCTTGGTTGCAGGCAAAGGGGGCAGGTGAGTCTTTTCTGCGCATGCAACTAATAGAGCCATTACGCAATTCTCTTGAATTGTTAATAGGAAATATTATCTGAAATTGACCTTGTTTGGACATCCAGTGCCTTTGGCCTCTCTTCAGGATACTTAACAAGAACAATTATCTGATAATATGTGGTTTTAAAAGACTGTATTGCTTTAAGCAGTAGCTCACTGCAAGAAGCCCCAGTGTGCACTATCATTTTCTTTTCAAATGGTTGCATGAATTATAAGTTTATGTAAAGGAGTTTGTATTTGTCAGACTGATGAGAATTTAGGCCCAGGAATTTAGATCCATTCTAATCTACTACAGAAAGCCACTCAGTGTCTCTGTTTTACATTATTGCTCAAATCTCTTAGCAGATAGGCAAGTTTTAGCTTTCTGGACAACATGCTGTGCTGAAGTTTCACATTATGCAAAGGTTTGATAAAAACAGAGAAAGAACCACATGAGCACACAAAAAGGTTGATCCCTGTCTCAGGTACAATTTGTACCTTTTTCTAGAAGTGCTTGCTGTTGACTGTATGCTGCCATGGGGCTTCGTGATTTTAGACTCTGGAATTTCCAAGCATGCTTGTTTCAGGGCTGATATTTAGATGTCTAAATAAAGTAGTTATTTTGGAAAATACCCATGACAAAAAAGGAGATAATATCTCTAAAGTGCGTAATGATCAGTGGTGGCAGGTGAGATGATGCTATGTGATGACTGTATGTGCATTTAGACCATTGATGGAAAAGCAGGAATGTGAATATTCTTCAAAGCTGAAGCAAAGAGAGCAGGGGAAGTCTAGGCTTCTCCTGCTAGAAGATTGTACTTCCCGCAGAGCACAGTCACAATTTAAATTGAAAGCCTGAAAGTTGTTATTCTAAGAGCCAAAATTGAAAAAGTGTCTCCTAGAATTTTAGATTACCAAATGGAGATTACAGATTTTTTCAGATGCTTGAATTCCTCTGCTCTAGGGAAATATAAAAAATATGGCGACTCTGTTCTTCCATCTGCATGCTTCACTAGGGATAAGCTACAAGTCTTAGATGTTCTATTACTCTTTTCTGAACAGGCATCACCTTGGCCCTCTATAATTTTTTTTGGTGCCAGTCTGAGTAGTATGATCTTGTTTGACTGCACTTTTTCTGTAACATAGCTTCCTCAGGCTTAGCAGTTTTTCTGGCTTTTGCCAGAATGTGACTGATACCTGGTAACATAACCTTGAGAACCTCTTTTCCTCATTCTAAAAGGCCAGCATATCTCACTGCAGAAACAGTCACATCTTCCAGATCATTAATGAATTTTAAAATAATAATTTATTCACCTTTCTGGACTATTACAACTACAGTTCATAAAGCCTCCAATAAAAATTAATTCCCATTTTGCTAACCACAGGCAGTAAGGCACAGTGTTTGACTGCTGGATGTTCAGAATGTAAGTGAATAAGAAAGATGATATTGAGTGGAAAAAAAGATTTGTCCATCATGCCTGGAAGATGAAGAACTAAAGGCAGGTAAATTGTTCAGTCAGAAAGTCTATGGCAAAAGTGATAATTAAACATGAACTTTCCAAATACCAGGCTGGTGCCTTAAAGAGTGTTTCTTCCTTCTTCCAAAATGTTAATGCTTCATTTCAGCTTTATTTTAGGATTCCATGTTAGAAAGGTGAAGCAGCTTTCACATATACTGAAAGTAAATTCACCATACAACAAGAACGAATTTTTAACTGCATTTTTGAAGGTTTTTATTTGCTTTATAAGCCTTTTTTAAAAAAGAATTAAAGTGTGATTATATCACTAATCAATTGAACACTTATTAATGGCCCATCCATTGCCTCTCTACTCATGTACTGTACTAACGTACATGCAAAAGAGATATGACACAGTGCTACATACAGACCCAGCAAAAAGCCGTAACTGTTGTCTGTACCAGGCATTTAAAGGGAATGAAAAAAGGGGGAAATTGTGACTTATTAACTCAACTGTATTTACAGCATCATAAGCTCTACTAGATGAAGAATTGCAATCATTACCTAGGAACTTAACAGCCCATGAAACGAAGTACCAAGGTTAAACAATCTGTCTTAAAAACAGCTTTTCATTATCTATTACATAAGATTTGCCCGAAGAAGAGGACTATAGTTTATATGAATTATGTGTTAATCAAAAGGCAGTTGCTAGTGGTCGCACAGTTCCTAGTTTAATCCATATAGTTAAAAATCTAGTCTGCCTTTTGGGTCCAATTTAAATGTCTACTGAAACATCCACATATGCACTGGGGAGACTGAATTATTCCAATTCATTGGACCTGTCCCACGAACATCAATTTTATTTCATTAAGAGTGTGGACAGGCCCTAGAGATCTGGAACAAGCTTCAGTTATAGCTCAAGGTGTTCTTCAGAACTTGCACATGAAAAGCGACACAAAAGAAGAAGAAATGAAATACAAGGAAGGATTAATGTTAAAGAAAGCAACAATGCTATCAACAGTACCTGCATCAGAAAAAAGTAGTTGTGCAGAGTGTTAGAATGTTGTCACACGCCTAGAATATCTATACTGGAAAAAAGATCAGGGGCCAGTTGTGCAAGGTACTGCAAAGACATTTAATAGCCAGCTGCTCCCTGTAGTGTTTTCATCTTCATTTATTTGGTTTTGTTTTGTTTTTGTTTTTTTTTCTCTCTCCAGCTATACCTCCACCTCCCAGGGCCAGACTGCCATCTGTCTGATGCTCTGTCCTCAATGAGATTGTTCAGGATAACATACTTTTGAATGAAAGTTAGTTTTTTGAGAAGGAGGTAAACCCAGGGAACAGTGAAAGGTAACTGGCTGCACACTGAGTCAGAAAAAGGCTCATGTCCTTGGTTTAACTGAAAGCCCCATGCTACCTTGCTAGCCTGGCCTCTTAACAGGCCCGAATTTCACCCTGGGAGAAGAACTTGCATAGCATGATACACAACTGGTAGGACATTGAGCTAGTCCATCTGTTTGCAGTTCTACTTGAAATGTCTGAAATTTATCACTAGTTGAAAAAAACAGTGCTATGATTTCATTACTTCCAAATGAAAACATACTTAAAAGGAGGAGACAAACTGTTACTCAGTTGAACCTAGACTTTGTAGGAGTAGATGAGAGATTTTATGAAATATGTATGTGGCTGGTCATTTTGTAGCATCTGTTTCCTGTGACTGCCACTGCATTTTCAATATTGTTTCTGTTGCTTCAAGTTAGAGAAAAAATAAATCTGTGTGACTGCAGAAGAAATACCATGGACAATTTTTTATTTTTGTGAGTGACATGATCTAAATAACACATAAAGAATATCTGGGGAAGCAGGAAGCTTCTTACTTTTTGGCATTGCAACATAAGTTTAAAGATACTTTAAATATAGCAGAAATAGCTGAGAAAAAGCAAACTATCAAAACAAGCCTCAACTGTCTGATCCGGTGGGCTAATGCCAATTCACAGCATTTTAAAAACTATGGCAATGATACATGAACAAAATACAGCTGCTTTGTGCAAACCAGGATAGTAATGCTAGTAGTATCACACCTAGTTAGTGAGCATACTTATTTTAATATTTAAAAAATAAAGGTAGTTGAAATGAGGCATTTTTGTAGGAAAAATTGATCAATTAAGAATCCAGTGCAGTGACTGCTGTTCTTGAAATTATGAGAGTTTGATTTAATATGTTGATTTGCAATTAAAACAAAATTATGACAGTTTTAGCAAATGAGTTCAGACCTCATGATTGTGATGATTTCTCTCTCTGCAGAGATTAATTGTGAGACATTACTCAAATTGTTAAATTCATTATTCTATTCCTATATTATGCTTCATTTCATTACTTGTGTGTTTTGCAATTCAGCAGAATCTTAATCTGCATTCAACGGTGCAGACTTGCAACTAAGTTCCTTTATTAAGTCTCAGTACAATTTACTTTCCTATGTTAACTGTATTAATTGTCATTTTACTCGCTGATGTGTTAGCTTTTGTTCATCAACCGTTTGTTTCACACACTGAACACTGAAGTTTTTCTGGTGTCCTCAGAGACTGGAGGGCAAAAGAATGTATATGTCCCATCTGCTTAAGGTTAATTCAGATGCCTAAAGGAGAGTTCAGAAGGTCCCGTATAGGCAAGAAAGTAAAATGAATTCCACATGGTGGTTATTAAAGGCAGACCAATAATGTCTTAAGCATAATTATTTCCCACCCTAAGTATCTTTATCAGATGTGCACTGTGCTGATTCCCTTCTTACAGATTAACACGTACTTTAAACGGAGAAATCAATATAGAAATATTTCTATCTCTCAGGTGTGGTTGTTTTTGTTGTTGGTGGTGGTGGTGGGTTTTTTTTTTTTTGTTTTGTTTTTTTTTGTTTTTGTTTGGTTTGGTTTTGGTTGGGTTTTTTTCATCCTAAATGTT
>JBCJKH010036421.1:0-11698 GCA_039877255.1 Loriculus beryllinus
GGATGTAACGGAGAGTTACCTGGAAGGGCTAGTGTTCTGGGGGTTGGAGGAGGTGTCGGTCGGTGCTCAGTCTGGTGGGGTGTCATGCGTTATGTCTCGCATCTGTTGTGCGTTATGTGCGTTTTCATGTGAGGTGTTCCTGTCTATGGCAGGGGGGTTGGAACTAGATGATCTTGAGGTCCTTTCCAACCCTAACTATTCTATGATTCTATGATTTTAAGGTGACTGGCAGGACAGAATCCAATTCAGATTTAACCAGACGGGCATATGCAGTCAATATTTGAACCTTTGCCCATTTAATAGTCAGATACTGAATTCCTGATTTCTTAATAAAACTGCCATCTTAATTACCTATTGCTTCCCTCTGGCAGTATTGTTAGTTTGATTTCATTATGAGATGAAATACAGCAAAGTGTCAGAAGAAACTGGCTTGTGTGCCATTTATGATGACATACCCTAAACTTTTAATTGCTTGATAGGATGTGCACTCCTACCTTTCATTGTCTTTATGCTACATACTCTGCCCTTGATACTTTTTTAATAAACTGAATAGTGTACCCTTTTTTTTTTTTTTTTCTCTAAATAAGAAAGTGAAAAATCAATGGGGTGAGGACACAGTCCACAGTTGAAAGATTACAAGTTCTTGTGTGGATTCAACAACATGCTTTCAGGTTGCTTAAAGAAGGATTCTTTTGCTGTCTGAAGAGCAGTGAATTTCAATTATCTTTGCACTACTAGTACTGGTTCTGTTACCAATACAAACATGGGGTAACTTACTAGATCGCTGTCTGTTTTCAGGAAGCCCTATTGCATTAAGACAATGATAACAAAGGGCAGAGACTTCTCAGGTGAGTGTATTTGGAAGGTAGCTCTCTACCATGGGCTTAGGACTGAGAATGTAAAGAGAGAGAAAATAACTGTACAATTCTGAACAAGGCTTAGGGTTTTTAAGACTGCTGGTGCCTGTACTTTGCTATGAATTTATTAACTGTAAAACTTAAAAGCTGTGTTTGTGCTCCCTCTGGGCTCATGAATCTTGTATTCTTGACTACCCAGTGACAAAGCTTCAACACGAGGTGAAAAGTGTATCCCCATTTTCTTTTCTCCTTATTTCCTTCCCTCCTCCCTTATACTTCTGTGGTGATCAGGGCACACTACTGGCAAAAAAGTGATTTTAATTTGAAATCCTATAGATTACGGATACTGAACTCAACTCTCCCAAGTGATTTCTTTAATTTCCCTTTATTTCTGATTCTGATTTCTGACTTCCTTTTATTCCTGATACCAATTTTATCCTTTTTTTCTGAATCACAATGGATATAGATTTGGTATAAGTAATGTACTTGTCTTCGTATCTGTCTTTCCAAACTCCATAAGCAAGTTTTTAGTGGCTTTTATTTGAAGACATTAATATCTGAGCAAGTGTTACCATTAGTACAATATAACTTAGTGAATGGAAAAATTAGAGAATTAGGTTATAGACGTCTTGTTGTGTTAGTTACGCCCAACTTGCCACTTTACCTATTTGTCAAAAGATGAAATAACAAAAATGACTGCTAGTATAGCTATACACCATAAAATTTGAAAATCTAACAGCTGTTTGGAGATAATTTTACTCATGAAAAAATGTGTGAGACAGTAAGTTCAGTTTCTTTCCCCAGTTGTTAATAGAATTGCAGAAAACTTTAGCTGACTTATAAAGCAGAGCTACGAAGATAACAGAGTGGTTAAACCTGATTTTCAGAACGCAGTCCTAAAGAAAGTTGAGTAGGAAAAAGCCCACATAACTTAAGCCAATCAAAAAAGCAGGAGACTAGTCTGAATAAGTCATTTAGATTCCCTCTCACTGTAATAATGAATTATCTTTTCATGTTCGGATGAGTTGCTGACTATGAGTGTTTTCATTTTCAATTTGGTATTTTCTTTTCCTATTGACTACCAAGTCATTTTAGCCATCAGTGTTAGACTGAATGTCTAACTTCAGATAAGCCGATTTAGGTGAGACAAATCTCAGGCTGGTTGACAGAGTAAGTAAGAGAATCTTAACAGTATGTTAGCTAGAGGTCATTTACAAGTTATTCTGGTATAATTTTGTGGTTGTGAGTCACAAAATATTGTTACATTGATTTATCTACCAGACACAGCTGTTGTAAAAATCAGTTACTCTTTCTATAGAGAAATAAATCCAAAAGATACAATTCCACCTCCTCTAGTCAATACACTTCTGATTGACTATAGTGGGATATACAATGGAATGAAAGGCGCAGAACTAAACTCTATGTAACATTTTTCTTCAGTTTACATTATAAATAAGAAAATCTTTCAAAATTCTTGTTAGAGGAAATTTTTTCTTTTTCTATCTTTTTTTTTTTTTTATCTGGTATCTACTATCAACAGTCGGAAAAACAAGCAGAAGAAGGAGAGAAGTAAACTTCCAACTTCTCCCTCCTTTCCTTCTTTCACTTGGCTTCCTTAGTTACAGCATGTTTCACAGTTGTGAATAACCTGGGTGATACTGCCCATTGTTAAGCCCACCGCACGATCACAAGCCTATCTGTGTGTTGCATCTCTGCTTTGATGGCCTGAAGTGTCATGGGCTCACCAGGCCAAAAATAATTCACCCTTACGTTGCCAATCTGAGTCCATCTGAGCTGCTTCAATCTGAGCAGCTTTATCCACTTGTTGGTTGTTCTGGTGTTCCTCAGTAGCCCAGCTCTTGGGTACATGAGCATCTATGTGGCATACCTTCACCACCAGGTTCTGCACCAGGGCAGCGATATCTTGCCACAGTGCAGCAGCCCAGATGGGTTTACCTCTTGTTGCCAGTTGCTCTGCTTCCATTGCTGCAACCATCCCCACAGGACATTTGCCACCATCCATGAGTCAGTATAGAGATAAAGTACTGGCCACTTTTCTCTTTCAGCAATGTCCAGGGCCAACTGGATGGCTTTCACCTCAGCAAATTGACCAGATTCACCTTCTCCTTCAGCAGTTCCTTTGCCCTCTGGCCAGTCCATCATGACTTCTAGGATTCCTGGATGACTGGGATTTCTTATTCAAGCTTGTTGTATGATTAGTGCAGCCCACTTTGTTACACTGCATGTAGCATCAGTTGCATGATGTGTAGAGGAGACCCTGTCTTTGAATGTCCAGCCCAGCAGAGTGATGGTAAAATAAAATATGAGAAACCATTTTCAGATGAATAGGAAAGAAGAGGTTATCTGGGCTTGAGCTCACTCTTCTATTTGTGCCATAAAACTAAAACATCTGTATTTAATTTTACCACACCTGAACATAGACAGAAAAAGAATTAAAAAAGTCTTTTTAACTGGAGGGATATGGAGAGAAATAACCATCAGAAATTCAACCCAAAGAGTGTGTCAAATTATTTAAAAAATATTCTACCCTTTTTCAAGGCCTATCCTAAATAATTTCAGAACAGAGATGACATTTAAAAGCAGAAGGAAAGGTGGGCAGGATGATCAGAGCAGAAAAGATTAATTTCTTTTGCTGCAATATAACACCATAATTTTTCTTAATTATTCTTGACATTTCACCTATTATTCTGTGAGCTCCCTCAGAGCACAGAGGGAAAAAAATGCCAGTTGCCTTTCAGAATAAAATGTGAAGAGGGACTTGCTGTCAGCTCTTACGGCTGGAGTCTGCCCTTTGGTACACAGAATAATAGCACCACCTATCTGGTAAAATTAGCTATTCTGTTTGCAGATGTGCAACCCGTGGCAGATTATGCAAAATGTGTGTGTGTGTGTGTTGTGTATTTGTGTGGATGAAAACCACTAGAATAAACTTATTTTTATGTTCAAGAATAAAATTGAATGTATGGTGAAGAAAAGCAATAGTTAAGCACTGAATTAACCCTCTAAGAACTTTTATTGAAATTTTTAGTCCAAAATAAATAGTATGTATCTGTTCAGGGCATTACTCTATATATTATTATTATTATATATTCTCTAAACCCAAGGACCAATGTTATAGGGTAATATCTATCATAATGAATGAAACATTAATTTCCTCAGCTCCTCTAGGGTGTTGTTGTAAAAAAGGATTAAGAATTGTTCGTCAGAACCAATATGAAAAGGATGTAGAGGTTATGCTAAAAACCCTACGATTTTCACAGAAATAAAGAAAACAGAGTAGAAAATTCAATCAAACCACTAGTGGTATAAAATTTTATCTTCTTATTAAGCACACCTTTATATCGCTGTTTGGTTTGTTTTGTTTTTTGTTTAATTTCTATACTTCAGTGAATCATGAAGCATAAGTAAGAAATGAACTGCCAGTCCACGAAATTACACAAATGAAGATAATACCCAATCTTAAAAAATTAATTAAAAAATCCTATTTAATAAGGATTATACAATTAAAAGTATATGCATGGGAATTAATAAACAGAAGTTACAGCAAATAACTTCACAAGGCAAAGCACATATCTGGTAGAAGGCCATCATCCATGTCAGGACATATTTATCTATTCATTTATATATTCATTTATTTAAGGGAATACTGACCTCTTCATGGAAGTACAGGTTCAAAATGAAAATCTATTTTATTCACATGAAACTTCTCAAAATTTGATGCATTTTACAGGTATGCAGTACTTCCTTAAATCTTTCCTGTATCTAATGAAATTCATGGATGTAAGATAAAGAAACTACATTAACTGAAATCTGTAGAATGCCTGTCCAATCCTCTCTAGTAAAATTAGTAAATTACCTCACTAGTAAAATTTGTTCTGGGAGAAAAATCTTCTAGGTAAATCTACTACGAAGAGTCAATTCTGTATTACTTTTTTAGTCCCTGTTCTCATAAGTTGCATCATCCTATCTAGTAGTAAGAATTCTCCTCATCTTCAGTAGTCCTACCGATTAGCACTAAAAGAGAAAAAAAAAAATCACTGCCTGATGGGTATTAATATACTTAAGAAGCACATTGGCAAAGCACTGAGAAACAGACTTACAGTCCAAGCCTCCCACAGCTGTGAAGGGAGACAGGGAGTGATAGATGTGAGCTCATCTCCCTTTCTAAGGAGCTCTAAGGCAAAACTTAGCCCCATATGAGCAGTCAGGACTAGACTCCTACCCACTGTTGTGTGCCTTTTCTTTTCCAGGACTGTGCCTCTTCTTTTCCAGGAAGGTGTAGTTGCTTACAGTGACACTTATGCAGACCTTTGTACTTTAAGTAGGGCTATACTTAGGAGTATGCCCTGAATGAAAGTTAAATGCCTCATTTGAGCATATAACTGAAGATGCAACATAATGAGTGCTCCCTGGCTTACCTCTATTAGATACCTCCTAAAGAATGACCTATAAAATTGTGGTTATATAGCCACAGAGTTTTGTGTCTAAGGACACTACCTTGGTGTAGTTTCTGCAGAAAGATCCTTCAATTTTTCTTGTTGCCATTCTTCAGAAGTTGCTCATAGTAAAAAAGTTAAACAGCAATTTTTAGATGGAAAGTTTATTATTAAAGTGTTTGTTAGTTGTTATTACTCGTCATTATCATTATTGGGTCTACAGCAATTTTGACTTCAGAAAACTAAAAATAACTACTGAGATGCTATTTATTCACTCATTTGTGGGCCAAATAAGCACTTGGCATTAAATGAAATTATGGTGAAAAATTATTGGCGAATATTTTTTACCTATTAAAAACAGAAGTCTGCCAATATTTGATGAGGCTTAAGATCCCTTTACTCTGCTTTCTGCAAATAAAGTGCAGGAAAGAATTTGTGGCACGAATTTATTCTTAGTTTCTGACAATTTGTAGCCCAAGGACTTCCTGAGCTAGAAGCTATTTCTTCATAGTTGGTGCAATGATCTTCTGAGGGAATTCAATTTTTAGCACACGATCTTGCAGAAAAGAATTACCTACCTATTATACATGGTCTGATTTATTTTTTTTTTTTAAGTTCTCTTGTAGTGATAATAATTTTAAAGCTGACTGGAATTAATAAAACACTAATATATTTTAGGTATCTACTTTCATATAAGAAGAATAACACCGTAGTTCTGCCCCTTTTGTACTGGTTCTGTCCCATTGATCTAGTGGCTAACTTAGATACCTACATTCTAGACATGTAAAATTTGGTTTTAAGATTGTATGCTTTCTCTCTGTGTAAATTAAATGTCAATAACAATACCTTGTGTCCTGGGTTCAGCTGTAACAATTATTTTTCTCCTTAGCAGTTGATGCAGTCCTGTGGTTTTATCTTAACAGTTAGCGTTTAATATGGTTATACTCTGCAAGAATGATTAAACTTCAAATTTTGTTTTTAAAGAAATCTGTAAGTCTTAAAAATTTAGAAGAGACATTCTCAAGAGGCAGAATACTGCATGTCTTCCTATTATGTTTTACTTCTCTCATATGAAGCCTCCAGGCCTACTTGTTTCTTTTTCTGAAGCAGGTGGTTCCAGGGTTCATAGAAACATAGAATGGTTTGGGTTGGAAGGGACCTGAAAGATCATCTAGTTGCAACCCCCCCTGCCATTGGCAGGGACACCTTCTCCACTAGACCAGGTCACTTAAGGCCCCATCCAACCTGGCCTTGAACACTTCCAGGGATGGGGTATCCAAAACTTCTTTGGGCTTCAATTCTTATTAACTGGATGTTCTCTGGTCACAGCTCTTTTCCACAAATTGTGATAATCTGGAGATGTTTAGTTTCTTCATTCCTGGTTACTTGCCACTATTAAAGTAAACGGGTTATATTCCATATCTTCATTAAATCTGAAATTTGATCAATGCATATAATGAGCTTTTCTTGTACTCACTAGAATGTATTGCCTGAAATTGTCCTTAAAACACAGAAATTTAAAAATGAAATTAGTTTGAGGGAATATATTTTTTATGTTCATGTCTTAATAAAAAAAAATCAATTGCCTGAGTTTTTTTAAGGGTTTAGTTTTTAATGAGCTGCTTGCATTCTCGACATTTGAAAGGAAGTAAAGAAGAAGATTCCAGACATTTCAATACACTCTGATGGGCTGTTGTTATTCTGAGAGAATCATAGTTGTACACATGCAGAATGATCACTGGTCTGATATACACTAGGCTAAGGGCTACTGCAGGTGAAAAATACCAGCTGATCAAGTCTGCAACAGGCTGTTAATTCATCTAGAATAAAAAGGAAAACAATGAAAAGTGTATTCCCTGTAATTTTCGAATAGACTGAGAGTATTTCTCCACTGAAATGGAGTCACCCCATGTTGCAAACTCATGTCTTTTAAATATATTAGATTCTGAGTAAGTTTAACAGAGAGGACTTCATTCTTAGATCCATGGGTGTACGTTGGAACTTGGGTTGTAAAAAACACCTGTTGTGTTTTTTTGCATATGTCTAAGGTCACACAACAGAGGTCAGATTGGAGGCCTAAACTGATAATTGTCTGGCAGACTAAACAAGCTGCAGTACCTGGGAATGAAGGAACCTTACACTGCTGAAGATACGTGTACTATGGGCAATGAGAAAAGTGAGGTAATTATAGCAGCCTGTCCTTGATGTCCTTCAACAGAAAAATAATGTGACATAAATATTTAAAGAAACCATGATGCAGAAAATTCACACTCTCTTTTTAATATTTTTTTTATATTTTATTAATTTTTAAATTATTGGATGTCTACATTTTTTCATAGCAAAGTCTTGCAACTTGAGAGGGTTGTGCCTCAGACAAAACACTGCAGTTTGATTTATCTTCTGCACTTGTCCTGCTTTAACAATATGAACTTTTTTCAGAGAAGTGCAAAGCTGTTTCTGACTCCACAGGGAAAAAGTTTTCTTTTTTAAGAAATGTGTACAAAGTACTTAATAAGTTGTGTCACTCAGTTTTACTGTATGTTATTTTTTTTCAGTGACTACAGTTAACTTTCTGAATCCCCAGATGCCAACATTTTAATAAAAACAAGACATTTTCAACAAAGTAGCAAAGTGATCAAAGTGCTATGGGAGCAGTTTGGCAACAGTCTGAGCTTTGAATTTCCAATTCACTTTCCAAAACATTCACTTAAAAAGCATTTATTGAAGCTGAACTGCCTTTATCAGCCTGATCAGAGCTCCATAAAGAGCATGCATGATTCAACTGCCTTTCCAAGCTTTAAAAAAATATAACTTTGATATATGCCTCACAAGTAGAGCACAATAGTTTTCATGCTCACGTTTGTTAAGATTTAGTGCAGCCGTTAAAGAACAGAAGGGCTCTTTGGTGGCAATTCTCAGACATACCAAATATCCCAAAGCACAACCTTCTACAAATCAGAGATTAAGGTACTGACAAAAATTTCCACTTGATTGCAGTTTTTCCCCTTAAACTTGTGTCAGGAGTGACTATCTTTTCAATCAAATCTCTGAGGGAGGTGATTTTTTTATTTTTTTATTCTCTGAGAAAAATATCAACTGAGAGATAAAAAGTGACATTTTATGTGCCTTGTCCAGAAGTCAGTCGATTTATTTAAAAACTTTGTGTATGTCTGACCTATACATGAAGTTTGTGACATGTTTCTTGTCAAGTATCGATCACTTAAGACTTTACTGTTTGCTTACTGCAATGTAGCTAATAATCTCTTTTTATTTAGTTTTGTGGCTTTGAATTCTTATCATGATCCAGCTGATTTCTCTGGGACTTTCTTGTTTCAGCAGTGAAAATGGGCTATGGAAATTAAGCCTACCAAAGCATCTTTCTTGGACAAACAGACTTTGTTTTCCATAAATTCACACCAAAAGTGGTTTGCGTGCAGATAGATACATTTGGAAGCAGCAGATGCCATCAATCTTTATGAGTTTCTGATACACACCGTTTCATCTCTACCTCTTGTGAAGGATGGCTGAGCAGTTATGTTATGTTCTCCTTGAATGATGT
Organism: Loriculus beryllinus; assembly: GCA_039877255.1. Classification (NCBI taxonomy): domain Eukaryota; kingdom Metazoa; phylum Chordata; class Aves; order Psittaciformes; family Psittacidae; genus Loriculus; species Loriculus beryllinus. Next base: position 8,874 of record JBCJKH010036421.1, read on the forward strand.
AAAACTTTCTTGTTCAGTTCACCTCAGCCTTCTGTGATCATTGCTGGGTATACAGGAGAGATAGGACTTTCATCAAATCTCTGGTGTCTTTCAGATGGCATTCCAATCTGCCAGACCTTCTCTCTAAACACCTATGTTATACTGTCATACTTTTCATTGCTTCTCACTTCAGGATGAAGAGACTGATTATATCTTATTTTCTTAAGGTACACACACTCTTTTCGTACATACTCAGAACATTAACAGAAATGTTATTCCTAGAGTCACTGGCAAATCTTGCATGGGACTCTGAAAAGCCAGTAAAAGGAGAAGAAAAAGCTCATAATTTAGGATATTTATATATATCTCACCAGAGAAATAGGATGACCTTCAATAGAGTATTTAGATCCTGTCTTGTTCAGAACAGCATACATTACAATCACAGGGCATTAGATGAGGGAGTTTCTGAAACTGCATTTATGCCACCCAAGTAGTTTGCTTTGCAATGGTTCATTTTAGATTTCAAATGTAATGAACTGAACAATAATATTTCAGGCTTCTATTCAGCATTAATTATACCCAGGTGTCTGCAACAGATCTGTCAACTAAATCTTAGGATCTACAGGTGCCTTTAAATATCTCTTTGAACCAAAGCAGGGAAAAAATGTAATAGATGTTGATTTCAAATTCATCAGTCATTATGGCAACATGCAGCAGCATCAGCCAGAAAAACAATATTTGTCAGATTAATGAAAAAGAAAAGATTCTGTAATTTAAAATGAGAATGGAGTAAAAACTACATGTTCAACATAAAATCTCTGATTCTAAAAATGCTTATTCAACTTCCCTCTAACTTTTGCTTATCTATATTACAGACACCCCCTGTCTTTTTACTTTAAATTTCTTAAATCTTTGCAGTTATTTCTTTGTGCATGCCTCAAACTCTACCATTACAGTCTCATTACAGCTCAGCCATTCAGAGATTGCTTTGTACCTAAGCTCAATCAAAATGCAAAACAAGAAATTCCTCTTTCAAGATATCACTTTGTTGATATGAAAATATTTTTCACCATTAACATAACATGGTGACAAAAGTGGACTGCTAACAAATATCATTCAAATATTATTTTCATTAAACTAAGCTGGAAGGAATAGTATTCTCTTTCTGTAAGACTGAGGCAGTTGAAGTGCTGCCCAGATGGTAAAGAGGCAAATTCATTTCTTTCCCTCACCTAAAAATATTCAAAACCACATCCCATGTGAGAATAGGCTAACCATCTGGCTATATCTGTTTTATCTGAATAGGGACTGGTTGGGAAATCCTATCTGGAAACCAAAAGTCTTGAACTGTGATTCTCATTCTAAATATTTACTCTGAAATTTACTTATACAGTCACTAATAAAAAGTTTTAACATTTCTGAAGCAGGTACCATATTTCACATCTCCCCGGTTTCAGCTGACATCCTTGTAACTCCTATACAAAATTATGCTCTTGCTCCATTTCGTGAATCTTACATTCTATTTTTGCAAAGTTGCACCACTCCAGCAGAAGAGTATGAAAATAAGTGGAGCTACATAGTGAGGTCTGTAATCTGCTCATGAGGAAACTCTTCTGGAGGAAGTGCTTTGGAAGTTCTCAAAGTGCTTAGCAGCTGAGCATTGATTTTTCAAAATCTAGTAAGAAACAAAAACCTTTCGTCTGCAGACTTGAGTTTTTATCTATACTAGAAAGCTGAGCAGTGCTAGAGGCTTTTCTCAAGTTCTTTCTGTGTGGTTGATCTGGCTTAGCTTAACTTGTTTGCAAGCTTCTTCCACCCTGAAATGCCACAGTACCGACTGGGAATGGTTGCCAGCCAGTGGTACTCAAGAAACCATGCCTGAGAAATGTCTGAAGAAACAGCTGAAGTCAAACACTATGCAAGTGATCATGTTAACAATTAGATATCAGAAATAACCAGTCACAAGAGTTAGGGCTCATGCTGTGAAAGTTTTGGCAACTCCGGGCTGTAGTTAAGAACAGGAGTAACTAAAAAAGTTTTCTAATAGTTGCTTCTTCCATAATGTCTCTCTCTTCAGCATTTTCTGTATCTGTTTCAAGCCCTCTTGGATTCACGTTTCAGCTCTTTGAGAACAGGAGCACTTGCAGGCCTTTCTCTTTTACTTGGTTACCCCTTACCATAAAACTTGAGGAACTCAGCATATCAGAGATCACTGACCTTTTGTCAAATGCAGTTGAAATTAATTGTCTTCAGAAGCATTTGAGGATAACAGACAGACATAACACTTGCAGACAGAAACTTTATTAATGCAGTCCTAGCCTGACTAGGAAAAAAGCTAAAATTGATTTTTTTTAAAAAAATAGGGTGCTTTTTTGAGGAGTAATTCCATCTTCTCTTTAGATCAAACTGCATGCTGCATGACTTTGTCTGACACTTGACCATTGCTTTCTTGATGCCTGATTCTTAACTTCTAGTTCCTGCTGCTTTTCACTTGAATTGAGTTGAAGTTTGATCTCCTGGCACCTGAAAATCCTGACTCCTGGAACGTTGATAAAGAGCATGCTTTTTAGGGGAAGGAAATAGTGAAAGTGAAGGGGCTTAGAATTCTTTTGAGTAGAACTAAAACTGAAAAATTAAGGAGTTAACTGCTTCCCTAGAAAGGGAATATCTATTTCACATGTAGAGTTCAAAAATATACTCTAAAGTATTGTTTATACAGTATTTCAACATTACAGACTTAAAGTCCAAGACACTCACACTATACTTCTAAGAGAAAAACCCAATAAATATAAAAATTAAACTTGAAGAGTATTGTAAATAAAAGTAGAATTATAGGCTTCATTCTC
>JBCJKH010036422.1:0-12624 GCA_039877255.1 Loriculus beryllinus
CACCAGTGCCCCCTGGCGGTCAGGAGGACCGACCGGCAGTAGTCTCATTCACCCGGTACTGTCCGCAATCCCTTCCTGGTTCCCCTCTCGGTTGTTCCCCCGGCTTCAGCGGTCCGGTTACAGCTCCGAGCCAGGCCCCTCAGAGGTAGTGAAAACTTCTCAGTCCTCTCAGCAAAAGCCTACAGGTGTTTTAAAGTACAATGAACCGGAAACTGCTCAAAATGTCATCTTGGCAAGTGAAGTAAACCAGAAAAAAATGTTACCTGAGGTAAAAAATCATCTCTGAAACAAAAAAAAAAAAAGAGATAAAGCTGATTATTCAGTGGAAGTAAACAGGGATCGAGGAAAGGCTGGATGAGCCGGTTGCATGCTCCCAGATGGATGGATGAATTCCAAAGGAGGAGAAGGGTGACCCTACAGAAAGGACCAGAACGCATTCCATGTGTGCGGGGATATGATCACAACAGACTTACCATCTCAGCAAGGAAGTGAAACATGAGGGAAAAGCAAAGCCCTCTGATACATTTCTTATAGAGGGAAGGGATTTTATTGAGTGGAGGTCTTCAAGGACACTCATGGTCACCAAGGTGCCCATAACGTGACAACTGGCCTGTGACAACGGAGAGAAGCCGGCTGGAAAACAGAGAAATCCAAACATAATGTGTATAATGTTGATGTCTTTAAGGTGTCCCCACCAAACTGGGGCACCCCCGATGTGGTTCTACACAGGGTCCTTCTACCCCTCAACTGTTCAACAGGATGCCGGCGTTATCTTGGTTGTCCAAGGGTGTCTTTTATCCTTCATGGACAGCTTCAGGCTTCTAAGAAGTAAAGTCCTTCTTCCCAGGGCCAGGCTGTCCTTTAGTTTGCTATACTTACACATGAACAATGCCAAAGTCTCCAGTAAAATTCCACTACCTCATTACATTGCAGTGTATACTGTGAACTAATATATAGATTGACAGAGTTAAAACACTTTCATGCTACCCAGGCTGGCTGCTGTATAGTTAGGGAGGGGAATTTTTATAACAATAGTTATATTGATCTTGCTTTCAGAGAGAGGAATGGATTGAAAATCCTTTTTGTAGACAGAAAAAAGAAACCACCTTCAGCTTTCTATCAGGTAGAACATACTTGTAAGTAGAAATCAAGCAGCCCATTGTGTCTGACAGCAGCAGCTTTTGTATTTTGCCTTCTGTAATAGTTTAGATAGTCCTTTTTCTGCATGCAAACTGCAGCTTTCTAGCAGCATCTGGAATTGTCTGGTTTCTGGTGAGTCCCAGGTACAGCCTCAGCATTTACCAGACATGCATCAGTTCATCCTATAGTACATGGAACAGAGAATAAGTCTTAATTTACAGGAGACCGCAACATTAAAATGACTGTGAAAAGAAAGGAAGTAGCCCATCAGACTTTAAAACTGATTAGATTTCAAGATGCAGTTATCATTTTAATCGTTTTAATCTTGTCCTGTTGCAATGCTGCAGACTATCTCCATTCATTTCACATATGAGCTAAATGATTGTACTGCATTTTGTGTGTCCTCATCTGTGCCTTCACCATTTAGGAATATGACAGATGATGATGAGTGCCTGAAGACCTCTGGAAGACATTAGCATCTCTGGAAATAGGAGTATGAAATGAACTACAGCACTACAGGCTTGAATGCATCACAGAGCACTCATGAGAATAAAGGTTACTTTGAGACTCATGCAAATGGTGCACCCTCAAGACACTCTTGGGTAAGGTAGTGAGTCAAAAATACTGTGCATTTTAATGAAACCCAAAGCAAACTTAAGCCAATATTCTCATTACTACACTCCCTGTTTAGTGCTCCTCATGCATCCAGCAGAACACAAGGTAGACAGTCGCATTTGATTATTTCTTGCTTCAGTCAATTTAGGTTTGCAGAGGTCTCCAAATACCAGAGTACATCTGACCACAACCTCCATCTACTCAACCTGTAGCCTTCATGATTTTAGTCCCATCCTGCAGTATATCCATAGCTTGCTTTGTCTTCCTCCAAACCTGCAGTTTGAAGGAGTATCATCTCTGCATAGCTGTCAGAAAGGAGAAAACGAAATTAATGTGCTTCACTCTCATCCTCACAGCAAACTGGTGGCTGCTTTAGATTATATCAAGCATCAAACCAGCCCTGTATAGTGAGGAACGGTGAAGTTATTATTCCTGAACAGCAGTGGCATGCCATGAATAACTCGGCTGACTCAGAACAGTGCTGGAATCTGAATTCCAAGAGCATCCAAACCAGCCCTAGATTCCTAATCATTTAAATAGAACCAACACTGGATCATCTGTAGAAATGTTCATACGCAGGATGGAGGGTTCAGATACAATAAGTAAGTCTGTCTGTATCGAGGTAGTTTTTCCTCCTCCTTCATTTCTGAGCAGAGGTTTTTCTGCAGTGTATCTGCAGTACTGAAATTCTGGTGACAACTGTTACAGCACAGCTGTCCTCATCCACAGCCAATAAATACCTGGGGCTTTGAGGTAAAACCAAGAGCAGCAGAAGCAGAAGGTAGATGCAAAAAAGACATCAGTATAGAAGGTTTACATGTAAAAGATTGGTCTCTGAGTGGAGCCTGCTCTGTGGTCTCTGCAGGAGGCAAGGATTACAGAATTTTTAGCTCTCCTGTATGGGGATGTGCATATAGAGTTGCCTGAGGGAACATGCTGTGTTTAGGTCTCTGTTGCTTCATGTTTACGCCTGTATCATCATCTTAATTGACTCTGCAGAATTAGTTTCACCTTTAAGAAAGTTTTCTTTTCTGAAACACTGCTCCAACCATTTTTCTTCATGCATTCCACTAAAGTGAAAGAAATCAAAAGCATGTTTCAGCTTTCCCTTTCTTAGGCTCCGAAACAGTTCTTTCTAGGCTGTAAGTTGTCATTTTACAGTAAGAGATGCAGCACATAAACTCACAGAGATAATATCATCTGCAGGTCTTTATTTTATCCCAATGTATAAATTATTCTTGGAAAGATGGGAGTGGAAATGACAACCTGCTTCTTTCAGAGATACCACAGCCAATTAGATGCTTTCTTCTCCCTCCCTTAAATGCAGAATGTCCTGTTAGTGCAACCCTGACATTGTTTTATCGGGTTAGTGAGCAGTGTACCAGTTTCTGCCCAAACACATGTGGGTTTCTTACAGATAACACTGGCTTGGATGTTTAGGCCCAGACTGCAGTCTAACTTTCCTGCTATGAAGCCAACCCTAGATCCAAGCCCCTTGGACATGTAGAGATACAGACATGTTAAACTCTCTTCCAGCTGGAGCAACACTGTTGTTATTAAATGCATTTAATTTTAGGTAACAGCAGTATCCAGATGCCTCAGTTAGTGCAATAGTGAGTTATTTAACATGCAGTTCTCTGTTGGGACTACTTTATTATGTTAGCAATTCCTCCTTCTTTTGACAAAATAAAAGCTTCTTGCTGGTCAGCCTCCTCATTCCTCTCACTCCAACAAGCAGTGGGAGGAAATTGCTTGCTCTTCTTATCTGTTTTTTCCCATGCATCTGCTTCTTTTCACAATTTCCTGCATCCTGAAATAGCAGAGCCATCCCACCTTAGTTTGATGAGTGAGAAGGTCTTGAGACAGGATAAAGCAAAATCCCTACCAACCAGGTATATCAGCCCTACGTTCCCACCAGTACCACAAGGCTTCCAAGCTCTCTATGCCCAAGTTCAAGTCAAAGGATAACCTTGACAGCTACCTGACAGCTCCCTGCAGTCACCACCATACAGAGGCAGAAAGCAGGATGAGAAACTGAAGGAGGAATTAATGGCAAAGACAGATCACAAGAACAAATTTCTGCACATGCTGCTTGCTGCTACTGCAGCTTACATTTGCTGGCTCTATCTTGTTCCTATAGGGAAAAATAACTCCTTTGTTAAATTGTGCACACACACACACACATTCCCATCCCCAAAAAAGTGATGTGTGGTTACCAGAGCAATGAATATTGAGAAGGAGATGCAGGGAAGAATAGTCATAGAATCACAGAATGGTTTGTGTTGGAAAGGATCTTAAGATCACCTAGTTCCAAGGTGATTCCTCTCACTTTAAAACCATGTTGCCCAAGTCTCTGTTCAACATGGCCTTGAATACTGCCAGGGATGGAGCATTTACTGCTTGTTTGAGCAGCGTGTTCCAGTGCCTGAGCACCCTCACAGTATAGAACTTCCTTATATCTAACCTGAACTTCCCCTGTTTAAGCTTAAACCCAATTACATTTGTCCGATCACTACCGTTCCTGACGAAGAGTTTTTGCTAATTAGATGGGCATTAGTATATAAATTATGTGTGTTGGCAAAAAAAGCATGCTCAAAGGTACAGAGCTAAGGATGAGGTTTTAGTCATGCCACTAATTCAAACCAGAGCACATCATTTACATAATTACAAGACAAACTAAAAGCCAAACCCACAAAATAGTGGCAAGTTACCCAGCAGAGAGACGCAGACACACTTGCACAGCAGTAGTTCACCTTGAAGATATTTTCCATTGTCCTGTAGCTTCCAGGACACAGTTAAACCACACAAAGGATGACGCAAACCTGGGAGTCCCTGGGGTTCAAGCCCTATTTTGTGACACCCCCTCCAAAGACTGGGAATGGCGCAGGCAGTGGTACATCCTAGGGGATGACCAGCTGGAAAGCTGCTTTGCAGAAGAGTATCCTGGTGACACCAAATTAAACATGAGCCAGCAATGTGCCCTTGCTGCAGGGAAGGCAAACAGTATCCTGAGCTGCATGAAGTAAAGTATTGCCAGTGGGTCAGGGAAAGTGATCCTTCTCCTGAGCTCAGCACTTTGTGATATTCAAAAGCCACCTGGATGTGGTCCTGGATAATTGGCTTTAGATCCCCTCCCTGAGCACAGGGGTTTGGACCAGATACCTCCAGAGGTCCCTTACAGCCTCAGCATTCTGAGATTTTCCATCAGTCCTTCAATCTCTTGCAATTAATTGTCACAACCAGAAGAGAGAAATTCCAGTCCAATTAAAACCAGTGCCAAAATTAGGTATAAATAAGAGGCAAGATGTTATACACATTAGCCCCACTGTTATATAGAGTGAAAAATCACTGATGTCAGAACAGGGACAGATAAGTGAACAGTCACAACACTGAACCAAGGCTACACACACAAATGACCAGTTACTGCTACAGAAAAATTTCTAACAACCTAATGAGGGTTGCTTGTAGCTCAGAGCAAAGCTGGAGCTGTCTTTAAAGCATTTGCAAACCTAAAGCAAAGCCACTATTTGCACTGATGTGATACTAATATGTAGAATTGACCACTGGTACCCTGTACTACAGTGTCTTACTGTCACTAAATGGAAGTGTGTTTGATCTAAGGTCTTGATGGCTCTGGTTCCCCATCTCTGAGGTCTGGCCATCAAATCTGGATGTAACACAGCAGCCCTGGGAGAAGTGCCAATGTTCAAGCAGCAGTCACTGTTCAGCTTTTTCTGCAGGACAGAGCTCACCAGACAGCCATGCAGGCTCAGAAGACACAAATATATAGCAAACTGTGAAACCCTGCATCACCATTCAGCTTGTAAATGGCACGAGATGTGTTTCAGCCTACATAATTAATCTGCCTTTCCCAGGAGAGGGAGACAAGGGATATTTTTCCACTTGAAATCTAGTCATTTTTCTTCAGAGATTGTTTGCTATCATAGAATTCTTTTCCTTTGCCACATGCATTCTCTCCAGGAGAATTAAACAACATTCCTGCTAATCTTTGTAAAAGAAGTGGCCTTCTACAATGTAAACCACAAGGATTCATTGCTCAAGCAGCTTCTAGAAGAGAAAGGAAGGAGAAATAGGATAGATTAGACAAATGTTCAAGGCTATCAAAAAACAAATATCAAAACTATTCAAGCTATTATCAGAGGCAAAATAGAGCTTCTTTTTGCCCTTCTTAAAAAGAAAAAGGAGTATTTTACATATGCAATTAAACAGGTTTAAAAGTGCCAACCATCAGAAGAGACATTGACAACATAATAGAGCAAAAATGGTACAACTGAGATGGTTTAAACGTAAGAAACTTACCAGCTCATCTAACACAAGATACCTTCTCTGCTACAAACCTCCCCCCAACTCTATATTCAGTGCTTTAATACCACTTTTTCACCTCGAATGAACAAGAGGTAGTGACAAATGGTGGTGCCTTAGTGGAAAAAGCCACTGTGCAGAACTTACTGTATTCTAAGGGTCTGCTTTTGTTAACCAGATGGAGCTAAAAAGATGTAAGGACAAAAAGAGTGGGAAATCAAGGACTATTTTCTTCTTTCTTCCTTATATCCAGTCTGCACCTCTCCTCTTTTAGTTAAAAACCATGACCCCTTTTCCCATCAAGCAGCTCCTAATGCAAATAACCACTACCAAAACTGAGCACAGCTGTACTTAGCTGTAAATGCTAACAAATAACCACACTCTCCACTTTTTTCACATTTTTATTAATCAAAGACAGGATGACTTACGTACTTTGAGTGATCAGAGCCCAGAATACTTTCATAGCTAACAGAAGCTTAACCAAAAGATACATTGCAGAATACATTGTGGACTTGGAGTAACACCCTTGTTATGATGAACTGCTGTTGGTGGCACCCTGCACAGCACAAGCAGGGGTCCTCAGGAAGAGAATATCTCACTGGGAATGGACTACAACTCCTGCAGGGACATGCCAAGAGCTCCAGGAGACAAAAAGAACCTGTCATTGTACCTGACTGAGAGGGTCCCTAAATACCAGAGGAGTATCAAAGCTCTGTCTCTGCCTCTGAGACAGCACAATGTAGAGAGTATTTCAGCTCCAGACCCCTTACACATACAAACTGAGCAAGTTTTATTCATGCTATATAAATACATGTCGAGTTTGCACTGGCATTTATAGTGTTGCATAAAGGTCAAAAAAGAAAGTTCTGCAAGGTTTTGTTTGGTACTCTTAGATGACAGCTTGAAGGGTTATGTGTGGGGAAAATAAACTAGATCTGCCACTTCAGTTCCTTAGCATTTTATAAATCATTTTCAGTGTACCAAGAAGCATGCAAAGTACATGCTTACTTAAAATCTTAGACATGGATAATGTATAAGGGGGAAAAAATTACTCAAAAAGAAGCTGGCACATGTCTGCACGCTTGCCGAAATAGAGTGTTTTTCACTTACAGCATTATTTTGGTTTTGGTTTAAGAAGCGTAGATGCTTTCTCCCAAAATAAACAGTGCTCACAAGGTCATATCGTTGGCTTGTAAAAACATTACAGTGACAGGAACAAAGAGCCTACATCACTTGAAACTAAATATTCCCATCCTCATCATGAAGACTGAAGCAAGTTTATACTTAATGATCCAACACTTCTTGTGCTGAGGGCAAATCCACTGCAATAATTACAATTTATGGGACAGTAAGAAATGATAGTTTTTCAGCATAAAACTTAAGAGTATTCCTTCCCTCTCACATCACCCACTGAAGTTTACCAGGGTTCTCCACAAGATAACACTACTTCATAGCAAGTTATTTCCCCCATGAATAGGGCAGGCCAAAATACCTGAATTCCTCGTAACTGGTAGCAAGCTAAATCTCCTTCCCATGAGGAACAACAATGATTTAACAGATAGAACCTTAGGAAAGAGCATTTAAAATTAAAAGGGAATGTTTCTGCCCACTGCTAGGAACTACAAATGTGAGAACTACAATTCAGAAAAGAGTTAATGATTTAGTGTAATTTCAGCTTGAAAGTACAGCATAGAAATGAGGATTGTTACAGGAGCATCCAGAACATGGTCAATACAAAGGCAATACTGAAGGCTGCTTTGTTAAGCCCAGGAATTGCACTCTCATTGCACAAGTCGTGTTGGCAGCAAAAGAAATCAAAATTATCCAACTGGAAGAATTCAGCAATATCATTCATACTGCACTGGGATGCCTTCCAGCAGGAGGAGGTTCTCAATTTACCTACAAAAGAAATTAAACAGATTAAAAGAATATTGAGAGCAATACTGGGTTTGGGACAGAGAATCACTGCCTACAACCCCATGGTTCTGCCTCTCATACAGCTTTTAGCCATACGTGAAGAAAGATTTCTACCTCAAGCTAACCAGTGCTTCCAATTCAGCCCAAATGACCAGCTGGGTGATACAGGGAGGAGTTTGAGTGATGCCTGCTCTAAGGCTCCTGACAGAGACCATCTGGCTCAACTTGCACTGCTCTTCCATTGTCCTACAGCATGGCCATTCTCCCTCCACAAAGCTCAATAACTCAAGTTAGTTTTTGTTCTGAAAACAAATCCCATTGGATCTAAGCAGTGCCATTTCCAGGAGCAATATGTGAAGAGAGAGCTTGAAGACCAGAAGAGTTCTCCCACTTTCTCACTCATTTCCCTGGACACCACAAATCAAGCAGATTATCTTCCATCCCCCCCACCTTGACACCTCAAGTACATAATTCATGACACCAACAACAGACAGGGAGTGCTAGAAAACAGATTGAGCTCATGGGAAACAGCAAAAAGACAAAATCTCTTAGGGTGCAAGCAGCACAGAGCAGCATCCTGGTCCAGCCACATTAGAGGCTTCCTTCCTCAATGCCAAGTCATGAGCTTTACGAGGGAGCATCCCAGGGAATGGAGCAGTCCCATCCCATACTGGCTCCTACTGTCCAAAGCCAGCCCAGCATCTTTCTGGAGCAGAGGAAACCAGTTGGGGAAGCAAGAGATTACTGCATTTGACTTGGTACTACCATTTTTCCAATGAAACTCCTGTCACTAGCAGTAAAAGACCTACTGAAATGTTATTAAACAAGAACATTAACTCTAGGCCCTGAATATCCTTGACCATCTTCCCCATGGTTTGTTTTGTAGATTTGTTTTAATTCTGGATATAAAGCTATCCTTGTATATGCCTGTCCAAGTATAAATCAGCTAAATCATTATCTTCTTTATCAGTTGCTTGGATATAAGCATGACCTTCAAAAATATTCACAACCTTCTTTTGAGCAAGGCTAAGGAATGCATGCTAAGGCCAGATTAGAAGCATAGAGGCAACGAAAACTGATATAACCATGTTTATTTTAGGGCTGCAGGATACATACCAAATTTCATCTGCAAGCAAGTATCTTCAGTTGCTAAGCAAGTACTATTGGTCTTGCACAAGGAAGGGCTGTTCTCTCAGTGGTAACACCTTAAGGCATAACCTAAGGAGACAAGGGTTTATCTTTACTGAATAATGAAGGACTGAGACTGTAGCAGCATTAAAAAGGAAAAAAAGAATAATCACTCTCTGCATCTGTCACAAAACGTATGCCTGGTTGTTAAACCCAAGGCTTAAGCTAAAATTCACCAGCTTTCATCAGTGTACACATAAGACTGGCAGTTCTGAAAGGAAGATTTTTGAAGCCTGCACTTACATCATCTTTAAACTCACTTACCTTCATGTGCCCGCAGAACAATGTATTTGCTTCTTTTATCTACTCTTAAATCCTGCCTTTTCCAAAAGGATAGACAAGAGAGACTTCCAGCAGCTTTATTCTATCCCTTTTTTATTCCACCTCATTTCTCTCATGCCATACACCACATTTCCAACTCACACAACAGGAACTGACCTTCCAGCTGCAAAACAATGGTCTGCTGCCATATTGAGCAGCATCATATTCAGCACGTGATTCTCTCTTCTGACCAAAGACACCCAGCAACAGAAACTAAGCCCTACATTGATGGTTACTGTCATTCCTCAAAGTGGTATTAAATGACGCAGGCTGCCCTGTTTATTTTTAACATAATTTCCTCAGCCCCTGTAACAACATTACATCAGGAAAGTAGCTCCCTTGTACTCACCAGAACTACAAAAAGCAATCAGGACAATGCAGGCGGTTACCAGGATGCAGTTCATCTTGGTCATGATTCTTCCCTAATATGAAGGCATAAATAACAGGCATAAAGGCATGGAACAGGCATAAAGGCATGGAATAAACAAATATGAAACAATGGAATGCATTACACATTCTGTTCAAAAGCCACATGAAACTAGCAAAATACATGGTGAGGAACTGAGGGTTAAAAACTTGATTCAGTGGGGAACTGGCCAGGAAAACCAGTGAAAGGGAAAACAGAAAAGTAACTGCACCTTCCAAGAGAGGGTTTTTATTCTGAGAACAGTATTTTTGTTGGGAGCTGAGCTGAGATTTGAGCCCTGACAGGCTGCAGATGTGTCTTCTTCTCTCTCTGATTACACCATTCAACAGGTCTTATTTCTAAGAGCTACAAATGCACTTAATAACAGAAAAGGCCATTTAGGTCTCAAATGCTTTTTCCTTTCACAGCAATTCCCATAGCCCTGGAGCCAGGCTGGCTTCCTTTCTTCTTTCTCATGGGGTTGAAAGGGATCTGTCTGTACTAAAGAGGGTTTTTGCCTCTCTTCTCCCCAAATTTCTCCCTCTCACTGGGGGACCAACACATGCAATAACCCAAGTAACTGCAGCCATAGCTCGAGTCCTCCACAATTACTGTCATCATACTACTAAAATATCCCTGCTACTGCAAAGAACAGGCTATTCAGACCATGTATAGAGCAGATACAGGAGGCTGAGAGGGCAAGAAGGACCATACTTGTGCTAAAAGGACATGATTTGGTGTTTGTCTTCAAAGCCCTAACGGGTTTGGAAGTCCAAAAGGATTAAAGACATTCAGGTAACATGTTTCACTTATAAAACTGCAGTGGTACAGCCACATCACTGCTTTGACCCTGTTAGTACCACTTGAAGCTAATTCTACATACAATTAGAGTCTGGCATGGCAGACCATAACCATGCTGGGATGGAGCTTTTTCCTCCCAGGAAACTGACCGTGGACTTAAAAACCTGGTTTCATAGGAAAATGATACTGAAATCCTCAACCTTAAGTAGTTAATTCTGTTACTGGCCAAAAAAAACAACCCCAAAACAGCAACCCACCCAATAAACAAAACCACTGACATTTTCCTGTCTGTATGACCTACTGTTGAGCAGGAAAACCAAGAAAAACAAAACCATAATGTGCAGGATGAGATGATTTTTCTGGGGTAAACAACTCTATGAGAAGCCTTTTCAGACCAGGGGCTCATCCCACAGTGACGTGAATCTGCAGGAGGGCCGTTAGTCTGGTGGTTAAAGCAAGAACCATCCTGGACTGCAACCAGCATCATGCTGGGAACCTCTCCATCTTTCAGGAGCCCTTAGGCACCCCGTGGTGTCAGCAGATTAAACTGGGTTTGTCTTTTAGCCAAACCAAATCACGACCAGAAAAAACAGAAGGCAGATTAACAAAAAACATTGCAGCCAACACAAGAGCTTTGACAGGAGTAATTCAACCTATCCCTTCTCTGTGGGAATGAGTGATTTTTTTTTTCTAATTCAGAGATGAGACAATGAAATTCGGGCTCTAAAAAGGTGCATATATAGAGAGAGAAACAGTAATTCACAACACGGCTTAAAAGAAACAACACAGAAAAGAATTCCTAAACTGAATGTTGTAAATTGCTGTTCTGACTCGAGCACCTGACCAATCTTCGTAGCAAGAAATAACAACTGCAACAGCGAGGAGGGCTTATTGCCTTGCTTGTGAAGCAGAATTTCTCTGCAGTCCCACCTGGGAGGCAGCAGTCGTTCTAGACCAGGCTGCTGCTTTCATCAGCACCTCCAAGCAGGCAAGGGAAGGACGACCCGGACCAGGAGCCGCGGTCCCGGGAGACCCGGGGTAGCTACTGGGGATGCCACCGCTTCTCTTGCCGCGGTACCCCGCAGCCAGCAAGCGCCCCACAAACGCAGCCTGGCTTCCTCACGGCTCTTTTAGAGCCACCTCCCCCCACTACCCCAGCACCGGGATCCCCCGCAGCGGTCGCGGTTCCTGTCCACGGCCGGAGCCCCGCCGCAGCCCGCCCCGCTTAGCGCACTGCGGTGCTACCGCCGTGATTCAGACCTGAGGGCAGTCTCCGGTATGAAAACCACCACCACCACCCCGGTTAACAGGTACAAACGCAGATTTCCACCCAAAACATGCCCGCACCCTCCCCAGTTCCAAAGAAAAACTCTACTTCCCCCCCCCCCCCCCATCCCCACTGAGAACTTGTCCTTCTGTTCTCTCGTCCACCCCGACCCCCGGCCACCGTTTCCCCTTGGTAGGCTCCCGTCAAGATAGGGGCTGGCCCCCCGTCTCCCCGCGCCACGACAATGCCAGGAGCACCGGGCTTCCTCCGCTCCTCCGGGACACGGCCCGATCCGGAGCCGCCCACCCCATCCTCACCTGCTGCCCACCAACACCGCTCTGCCTCCCCGGCACGTGATGCGGGGCTGTCGGCAGCGCCCGCCTGGGCCAGCCCCGGGGCGGAGCCGCGGCCTTGGCCCGGCCCCGGCGCCGCGGGCAGTGCGGGAGGAGCGGGGCTGTGGGGTGGGAGCGACCGTTCCTCGCGTGGGGCTCGCACGGGCCGTGCAGGGTCGTCCGCAGGGTTCGCGTAGAGCCATAGAATGAACCAGGTTGGAAAAGATCATCAAGATCATCCAGTCCAACTGCTCCCCCAGCACCGCCAAGGCCACCCCTAACCCATGGCACTGAGGCCTCGTCTCCACGGTGTG
>JBCJKH010036427.1:6089-19358 GCA_039877255.1 Loriculus beryllinus
CTATAGCAGCAAACCTGGTGCAGGTTTCTAAGAGAACCACCAATGGGGATGCAAAGGTGGCTTGGTCCCCAAGATGAGGGGTCCCTTAGGGGTGATGAAGCTCCTGAGCCAGCCCCAGAAGTTCTCTCCACCTTGGACATGAGTGGACTTGTCCATCTCCCTCACAATTAGCCTGTTGGATGCATTGAGGGCACTGCTTAGCTGGCTGCAGTGACATTGACCTTAGAGCACAATGCCCAGATGATACGATCCCAGTCCTCAGGCTTTGCTGGAGGGAAAAGGGGCATTTGCATATATGATGATACCAACTGTCCTCTCCTGACTGGGATTTAATGAGTTCCTTATCCCCTTGCTCACACAGAATTGGGAAATGACCTGGTTATGAAGGAATCTCACCCACAAGCAGAGGTATTCCTCAAAACTCCACGGCCCAGTTCAGGACACAGTTTACTCCCTAGCAGCTGCTTTTGACCTTGCCTTTCTAGCAAAGGGCTAAGAGATCAAGGGAAACAAGGAGGAAGCTGTGCTCCTGTTGTTGATGGGAGAGTGAGAGAAGCAAACTAAATTATACATGGCGTTGCTTACCACCAGATGGTCAAAGCGTCTCTCCCTTCTATTATGCAAACTAATAGTTTCACAGACAAAGTAGAGGGGACCAGAGATACCAGAGCATTTGGGAAACATGTCCCACAGCTGACTGAAAAGCGTGTTTTACTTCGAGCTGGTAACATGGGATTTTAGCTGGATGGCTGTGGTTCAACCCTTCCCTGGAGGTGAAAGGTGTCAGCTCTGCCTCAGAGCGAGCACAAAGACTGTGAACCCAACCAGAACTGGAGCACTGATTTATAATGGCAGGGTTTAGGTTTTGCAGACAGGAGGTGGTGGTTTAAATAAAACGTTCAATAAACCTGGGCAAAGCCCATTTTGCTTCTCACTTAGGAGAAGCTTCCAGTTTGGTCCCTTGTAGCTGCGGGCACTGGCTTGTGATCTCTCAGCTGAAGTAATGGTGGGGGTGTTTGAGCTAAACGGACTGATCCCCATTGCCTAATATGTCCAAATATTCTTCCTGGTCTGCATCCATCTGCTGCTTCATGTCATTATGGCATGTCGACATGAAAACTGAAGGTGTGAATGGAAAGCTACTTCTGCTGGCTTTAACTTACGACAGTTCAGATATGGGCACAATGTTTCCCTGGGAGTGTGAAGCTCAATGTGTGCGAAGGCAGTGCTGGACCACATTTCTGAGGCTGAGGATTCCAGGGGGCCTCAACTGGCATCCCTTCAATCTCAAGCTTCTCTGCAGCACAGGCATACCCATCATGAGGATGGGGATGAGAGTATTTTCTCCACTTCATGACTATCCAGTTATTTCACACAATAGTCTGGGTCCATGAGCAGAGCTCCTCAGCAAAGCATGAACCCCTGTAGAGAGCATGTACAGGAATAGAAATGTCTAAGTCTTACTAGGTTGGCCCCCATCATGTTCATTGTGCAAACTCACTGACAGAGGGGATGCATGGGCTTAATTTCACTGATAATAGCATTGATCCATATATAAAATAATCAAACCACTCACGGCTTTGGTTTGTGCACTATGTGAACATCCAAAGGCTTGAAAAGGGGCACCACATAGATCTTATACTCACCTATAATTTCTATCTTCTCTCAGATGCAGCTTTCACTGGAGTAGTACAAGATACGAAATATGTCAGCCTTCCCTTATAGCTTTTCTATAACTGAAATTCAACTGATTAAAGCTCAGATTAGCAGTGGTGACCCTTGTTCTCACTCAGCACTGTGGGCTATCAGCTCTTGGGCTGATTTCTGAAGCAGTTCACTGTGATAAGAAGTTCTTTAAGAATCAGTGGCGAATACTGGACTAAATTCACTTGGCTGCAGATTCCCCTAGCACAGATGCTGGAGTTTATAATCCACATGTAATTTCTTCCTATTTCATTTCTCCCTAGGAACACAAGGGGAAACGAAACTGGGAAAGGACAGAAAGGATGGAGGATCCTTGCTTGTGCCTGATACACTGACTGGCACTCTGACTCCTTCTCCAAGCCCTTCCTTCAGACTATGCCTGACCTCAGGTAATTAGCACCACTTCCCCATCACTCAAATATAGTTAATCACAGCACTCATTCTATAGCATTTACAAACCAGCAGGTCAAAAGTGGTACCTTGGAGCTAGCCACTTGAAGTACTGCTTTTTAAGGCATATAATTCCAAATCCATGGCATGGGAAAACCAAGAGTTTCATAACAAAGCATGGAAAACCCTAACAACTATTAACTCAAACCCTCCTTTTCAGGCCTCACCCAAAACCCAAGTGAGAGTCTAATGGACAAATCCTCCTCTGGCAGGGGGCCGATCAGCCTGAGCACCATTCACCCAGTCCCAACCTATTTCACACCAGGCAAAATCCCTGTGGGAACAGACAATTCATGGCACTGTACCTTTACTCATGACAGCAACAGCAGCCAATTGCTAGCGTCTCGGTGTCTGGCCAAAGTGGATGGCAGACAGCTGTCTGAAGCTGGGACCTGGGAAAATGGGGATAACATCAGGAAAAAACAAAAACATCTTACATACCTACTACTCCCATCTCATCCCACTCTGGGGAGATGCCTGGTTGCTGTGGACTGAGTCAGTGCCTGGTCTTGTGGTCCTTCAGCACCCTGTGGAGCTACTGCGTGCTTGCAGACTTGGGGCTGTTGGCACATCCTGTCCTATCTGCTGTGTGCGAGGAGTTTACAGCCAACACTGAGAACCAGAGGCTTGGCTATTTCCACCTTGTTTTGGCTGTTTTGGCCTACCGATGTGAATGGACATGCAGTGGGTCAGCAGGTCAGGATGGAGCAACAGCACCTACTTGGGAAGATTTGCTGGCTCCTTTGAAAAATCTGCCCCGATTTTTATTGGATCTTACATTATCTGCCCGGATCTGGGCTTTGATTCTCCACTCTATAGCTTTATCCCAGGCTGGCAAGGGTAGTGCCTTTCCCTCAGAGACCACAACTGACAGCTCTCAGGGAGAGGGAGGAATGGGGCAGTGGTTGCGTTGTGACGGTGGGGAGAGGGAAAGTCTGTCTGAGGCCACTGTCTGCATGGGGGAGCTGCAGGGCTGACGAGGATGATCAGCAAGCATCTTATTTCTCCTTCCCTGGGCTGCTTAACTCCATCTGGGTGACCACCACTCCTGGCTCTTCCATTACACCCTCCCTAGGTCTCAAATTCCTGGCTTTTCCCACCCAGCTATGCCATGCCAACTCTATCCCAACCTCCCCATTGCTCCCCAGGCAAGTCCTGGCTCTTCAGCTGCAGCATGACATTTGCCTGTGTGGCTTATAAATGTTGTTTCTTCATAAAAATACCAGCCTGCCTGCAGGGAATGAGGTGGAAGGTAGACCATGCTGAGGCCTTTTAGTTCCTGCAAAGGTGTGTTTGCAAGACACTGGTGGAGAGCACTATGCAGATGCACAGAGACAGTATGCAGGTGAGCGACACTGTGAAAGGCAGGACCAGATGCCTAGCTGGGGGAAAATGGGTTAGATCAAACACTTATCCAGATTTCCATCAGCTGTGGTGACAGTTAGGTAGGCTTGCCATTTTGCATGGATGGCTCACCTCTTTGCCAGCTGTAATACATGGGTGCTTGATGCCAACAGAGCCGGGCTGAGCTTCACCAACAGATGCATCTTCCTCCCCGCCTGCTTCATTGGTGTGAGTGGCCTCATCTCTTCAAAGTAAATACATGAAGAATACATGAAGAGAATCTGGGTTGTACTCATGCTGAGAGCTGGCCAAAGAAGGAGAAAACATCAATCTCAAAAGGATTTTCAAGATTTGGACATCTGGCTTCATCTTTGACTATGTTCAAACAGGATCTGTCAACTTGCATCAAGAAAATCAAGAGGAAGAAGAGCCCAGCCTTTAAAAGTCAGTGCTGTCATAGAATCATACCATCAACTAGGTTGGAAAAGATCTCATGGCTAGAAAGTTCACAAAGCACATGGGAGAAAAAAGCTTAGTTTGAATCCATGACTTGAACACAAACCTACACCCTATAACCAAATACTGTGGGGTTCCTTTCTCGTTTGTTGTGCTAAGAAATTCTGGCCAGAATACACGAGAGTGAAATGCAAACCAAAGCTCTTGAAAGTAATAATAATCTGCCAAAATTAAAGCTAAATTATGGAACTTCCATGTTCTTCAGCTGTGTGTGTTTTGTATTTGAGAAAATTCATGTGAAGATTTCACCTATCTAGCTTTGGATGGTTTCATTATTAGCAGGCCACAAATGAATTAGGTGGATGATGCAAAAGTGACTGCCAATAAAATATTTACATTGTTTCTTCCTTCTGTGTGAAACATCTTTTATATCTATGCATAGAGGTATATACTATAAATAATAGAAATGATGCTCATATTTTATAGTAGGGATGTAAACACTGGTCCCAACAGCAGTGGCAAACGAACCACTCACATTTTCTGATTGCATAATTTGCCTAGAGGATGGATACATAATTACACTATAATTAAGTATAATAAACAGAGAAAATGATTTGAGAAGGAAAAATTATCACAGCCTCAACCACATCAGCCAGAAGCTCTCTTCTAATTAAGTTATTTTATTAAACAAAATGTTTTTAAGGTGGGTCCCCTTTGAAAATGTACATTATAGCCCATGTAATGCAATTTACTTTATAAGTAAAACACGGCTTGTGTATGGACAGATCATATCTGACAGGACTCATGAAACACACAGCCATTGGGTCCAGTCCAGCCAGGTGCTGAGTCCCTCACATCCCTGGTCCAAGGAACAGACACTGCAGCAGCACATAAAGCAGCCTTTTATTTGTGCTCACTGATGGGCTTTTTTTGTGTTGCTTGAGTTTGTTTTCTGATTTAAAGGGAGAAATGCAAGCAGGTAATTTTGGTGTTGTCATCCTGTAATGGTACAGTAGAGGCAAAGGCCAAGAAAAGACGTAGATCAAGCTAGCCCAAATACCTCATGCTATTTGGAGTTGAGTCTTAAAACACTACTCTCTTTCAAATGCTTTTACCTTCACTAATTCTGCTCAGTGCTTGGCAAGATGTGCAGGGGGAGCTCACTTTCATGTTACTATCACTGAAGAAACCCAAAACACTGGTTTACAGACTCAGGAAGACCACATAATCTGCTGCCTCACGTGGCAAAGGCCATTGGACACCTTCCAGTTCATTCCTTTTAGAACTACATCCCCCCCGGCAACTCAGGGACCACAGGAGCTATTATAGAAGCCTTGGAGCATTATTCTGAAGAAGCCTACTGCTCATCATGTTCCCCCTTCCCACAAAAAGTCCAGCTTTAAGTTATAGCCATAAGATTTCTGTAGACATCTGCCTCATTTCCACATTTCTCTTCCTCTTGCTTGTGAGTACTTAGAGATTGTGATCAAGCCATCCTGTAGCCTCTCTTCTGTAAGCTCATTAGATCATGCTGCCTGATACAAATCTCTGCTGGTTTCCTGGCTCTTCAAGGCTCCTACAGCCTTGCAATGTTCTTTGGGAAGATTCCTGTGTGTCAGTGACCTGTTTTCTTAACTACTTACTCTCTTCTTCAGTTCCAAGTCACTTGTAAAGTTTACTTGTAATGATTTAGGCTGTCCTTCAAGTTGCTGTGAAAACCAGCATATCCTTTGTAACACATCCCTTTGGAACCTGCTAGGGATAAGATCCAAGAATGAACTTACATTCAGTGTGGGGAAAACATCCAAGTCCAAGGAAAAACGAAGGAAAGAAGAAATTGTGTCCTAAAATACCTATTGTCTGTAGCAACACAAGGTTCAAAATGTTGACCATTATGTCATGAGAACATCTCCGAATGCCCCATGGAGATGTATTTCTCTAGCTCTCTCTACTGTATGCACAGTGTACTGGGTAATGGAGAGAGCAGCCTGGTGATCACGATGAATCCTCTTTGTTTAGAGCTTTCCACTCTTAAATGTTTGCAGACCTTTGAACCACAAACTGTTGTCAGTTATTGATGAGATGATTGATGTGTGTGGTTAATGCTTGCAGGGTGCCCCAGGCAGGGCACATCACCATGGGTCTGTATACTCCTGATGACTACTTCAGTTTCTCTCCTAATCTCATGCGTTTTCAGCTGTATAGTGACCTGATTTCAACTAGGAGCTTCCATGAACAATCACGTGGCAATCACAGACATTGTAAACTCAAGCCAAAGAGTCATTTTCAAATGCTTGGCAAACGCCAGACCACAGAAACTCAATGTGTCGTAAGATTCCACTTGGTCCCATAATCATGGGTGGGAAAAAAGAGAAGGATTATCCATAGACCTCAAAGTGTTTTACAAAGGGAGACAAATGCTGCTATTCCCATTTATTGGATAGGGCAACGGCAAGTAGAGACTTGCACAAAGTCACCCAATTAATCAGCCAGAATACTGCCACTGAAACCCATGTTCTGGTCCAAACAGGTTCCCAGACTGCCCTCATCACTGCAACATCCGAGTACCCTCCAGTAGTACATTAAGAGAATTTGGGCATGTCTACACTGGCTGATGCAAACAGCTGCCTGCCAATCCAGCCCCCTTCTCAGCCAACTGGACAAAAGCCATCTCCAGACTGAAGCTGTGTAGCCACGTTAACACCGTTCTGAGCCCAGATGTATGAACTCCACTTGCCAGCCGGGGTGAAAGCTCAACCCGGCACCACCACTGTAGTTCTTAGACTGTCTCTGAATTAGATAGACCTTTCTTTATTTTAAACCCCGTTTCATCATCTATAGTTCCTCTCAGAGTATTTTCTCGTGCTTCAGTTCTTGCTAAGCCATTGAGACAGGGCACAAACGTGGTGGTTATCTGGTTACAGCCTATGGCAGCTTTGAAAAATTATCTGGAAGATGACAGTTTGAACAGGAATATTTGGATACACTGCATAAAGAAGAAAAATCTCCAAAATATACTTATTAAGTCAGGAAAAAAGGGAAGAGAAGGAAAGCATCTCTTTAAACTCAAGATCTACTTGTCATGAGCAAGAGTACTAAAAAATCGGTAACTTAGTAACCTGAAGGAAGAGTAGCTGTTATTACAGGGCATTGTACTGGCAAAGCTCCTATACATCACAACAATAATTCTCTCCAGACTTCTCTTCCCTCTCAGGGCATGAGGAAACACCAGTGCATTTAGCCTCAGCCCCCTGGCAGGCAGCATCACTTCCTCGTGAGAGCCAGGGAGCTGACACAGCAAGGGGAAGGCAGTCCTTTGTGAGAGCTACAAAAGCCCCGTGTGACCCAGTAAGTTTGATGTAGAGCTGAAGCAATGAGTCCTGCTCCAAAGAAGCTGAAAATCCCAAGGTGCTTTAAGAGCTTGAGCACGGACTACTCATGCTCCCAAGGTTTAGAAATCCTTTGAGGGTTGCTATGTTCATGCAAACCACTCCTAGCTCTGGAATTCCAGTTCTGCTCACCTTGAGTTCCCTTTCCTTCCATCAGCTTCTACTTCCACTGTCTTCTGGCCATGGGGCAAGGTGGGCTTTGATCTGGAACTGCTGTCATGCTCTCGCCTGGGTCTTGTGTTTCTGGATCCAAATCCCTGCTGGCAGGGATCTGGCTTCACCAGATCATCACCGTTCACCTGGGGAAAACAGGGCAGCACGTAGGCAGCAGCGTTTCTTTGCAGCTTTGCACTTCTTGGACTTCTGTGCAAAGCCCTAATGGGTGAACGTGCGCTTCATGCATATGCAGAAAGGGCACAGACGCTGCTTGAAAAAGAACGGACCTGGTTAACTTGGCTACGATCATCCAGGAAGTTTGTGGCAGAGCTGCAAATAAAATCCAGACATTTTGCCTTTTGGGCCTACGTCTTCACAACAACACTGTTCTTCCTCTGGGCATCTGGGCTTGTTCTCTTATCGGGATGCTCTGCTCAGCATGGCTCCTTAAAGGGAAAGAGTGCTGGGAAAGCCACGCTTTAATCCAGCAGAGAAAATGACACCACCTACAGAGGAAAACCCTGTAGCTTTTTGCAATTATTGCCACGCATGTATATCTTTCCCTCCCTTTGTGATCTTTACCACTTCCTCACCATATGTAAAAGGCCTGATCCTGATGAAAATAGTCTTGGTTCCAGAAATGCCACTCAGACGATGTTGATTTACCTCCACAGAGGATGTGGGCCCAATGCTTTTGGCCAGATTTTTCTGCAAGCAGCCAGTCACATTTCTCTCTCCTCCACCCAGAAAGCTGGGGGAAGTCGTGCAGCAAGAACCTTGCTCTACTTCACCTGGCCCACCCAGGGAAGAGCTATTTCTGGATGGGCACGGGAAACCCAAGCTTTGTCCCTTTAATCTGACATTTAATGCAAGTTGCTAAGCCTAATGTTTAAATTGAAAAGCACCAACCTGAAAATAGCATTAAAGGAAGCAGAGGATTTGAACAGCACTATATTTTTAAGATAGTCTTTCTGGAAAACACTGTATTTAAAAACTGACCCTTTTACCATGAGGTTTCTGAAACGACAGAGCCATCCCAAGCTTCCTGTGAGATAAGGCTTGTAATTTGGAACTGAGTAATGGCACATAAACACAACTGGCTTTGTATTAAGAAGTCATGTGTAATCATCCGGCAGTGTCATATTGCCCCCAGTGCAGAGCGGTTTGGGGCTGTTTGTGTTGGAAGTTAAAGTTAAGTGCTGCACGATGACGAAGGTGGCTCATCCTCCATGCCTGGCAGACGGATGGTGTCTCAGGGTACAAATCTCCCTGAGGGTTTGGAGAAGAAACCCTCCTTTTGAGCATTTATGGTCTGCTGTTTTCCCTGCTTACGATTTAATATCTAAGCCCATAACTCGAAGTGTTTGGAAGGGCAGCTGTTGAGCTGTGATGGGCAGAGGTTGCACATTGCAACCTCCTCTTCACCTAAGTGACACAAACTCAAGACCCTTTCAACATGAAGACCCCGTTCCTTCATATTGATTTGACGTATTTCTTCTAAAGGGCAAACCCAAGGAAACACAGGAGTTTCCGTGGTGGTTTTATGCCAAGCACAAGTATCTGCACAGGAGCCTTTCAGGCCACTTTGCACTCTCAGAGCAAGGACCAGATCTGGCTTTAGTCTTTTAATTTTCTTCCAATTTGTTGGTGTGAAATCTGACAGCCAGGCAGATGTGCCAGCCTTGATCTTTGGTGTGGATCTCCTGTTGCACTCTCTGTTTTTCCAAGCCTCAATAGGGGAAAGTGGAATTGCTGTCCAGAAACATTAATCACAACATCTCAGATCTGTAAATTCTCAAGAGTTTTCCCTCCTGGAGCACTGGAAGGCTTTGACCCATTTTCCAAAGTGGGTATAAAGCATATATACATAAGGAAAACACGCATACTTGTAGCATCTGCAAAAACACATGGTAGTTTCACATCCCACTAACCAGTTTCCTGGATTAAATACATTTAAGTGCAGGCTTTGTGAGAACTAGCCCGTTTTGAATGCTGGGTTTCTGACTCTCATCCCTTAACCGCAGTCCTTCCTTGACTTTGTGAGAGATACCATTTCTCTCTTAATGTGGCAAGTTAATGCACACAGTCTTTCTGGATCTTATTCTTGTGTTGCCCTTTTTTTGCAGGTGAAGCTACTCTCAGGCTCCATTGACAATCTCTTCTCCCATCTGCCCACCTTGCCATTGCATACAGAGGGGCTGTGTTATCTCTGCTTAATCCTGAATGGCAAAAAGCAGCCATTTCCAGGAGCAGTAATTACACTTCAGATGTCTTGGGATTTCGCTGGGCTGCTAATCTACAGAGTGAATGTTTCCATCTAAATCTTTTGTTTTAATGAAAGACTGTTTTGCCAAAGGACCCGTTTTCCTTAAATAGACTTTTTTGAAGCAAAACACCTCGAACTTTTGGCTGTTGTTTCTGACAAGGATATCATTTTCCTGTCTTATCAACATTTTCTGTGCAAACATACCCACCTATCAGCATGTTTTTCTTTTTAGTAACCAACCTTGAGTCCAACGTGCCTTCTATTTCTGGCACCAAAGCAATAAACCCTGAAGAACGGATTTAACCAAATGCATGTAGATACGGAGAGACCCTCCTGCATCCTTCTATGCCCGTGCCCGTGCCACTCCTCCTGTACATTAGTTTACACTCTTGGAAACTCCCAGAGAGGGAGATCCCAAAGCCTCTTCCTGCCCCATCAGTCCCAGCATCTCCTTCTCTTTATGGATAGAGCTTTCCTAAATTCTTACATCCTCTGTTTTACCCCAGATAAAACCAACTCAATCTTGTCTTTCCCCGTGCAAACAGACAAGTAATCACCGTACCCTTTTACCATCCCCGTTTCACCTAGTGTCTTCCCATGTGAAGTCTCTCATAGCTGTCCCCAGTCTTCTCTAGACTAAACAAATCCAATTAAAGAAGAAATAAAATTCCTTCCAGGTCACGTTTTTTGAAGCCTCTTACCAGTTCTTTTGCTCTCCTCCAGATTTCCTCCTGTCTTTCTATCTTCATATGGAGTATGGAGCACAGATCTGTGGTCTGGGCCTCTCCAGCACCAGACTGATCTCCACACAAAAGATGCTCTCGATACCTCATCTAAAAACAAGTGTCTTTCTGGCCACAGATCACACGGTAGACTTAGATTTGAGCTTGAACTTGCCCTCTACCAGCTCCTCTAGCACACTGCCAGTACCATGCCTTGGTTCTTTACATGTATTTGCTTTATTTGCATGTATTTCTTTACACGTATAAGACTATTTCTAAAGTTTATTCAGAACTATCTGCCTCCCCTCCCAAAGCTGGGGTTCTCCCAACCTATTCTGTTGTTTTAACCTACTGTAAAAAGCCCTGTCTGCTCCACCAACCAAACTGTTAATAGAGATTTAAATGAACCATGACCAGCACAGACTTCTTTTAATGGTCCTCTCACTTTGACAGTGAATCACGCATGCCTGATCTTCAAGGATGTAATTCCAATCAATGGTTGAAAGCAGCAACTATTTTTGTCAGATAGGCATCACTTCTGATACCGATAGCTGTCCAAGGGAGACCTGAAGCCAAGAGTGATACCAGTGAATAATAGACAAATACCTACTCATCACCTGTACTGGCTTGAGTACAGGCTTGAGTACCAAGCCCTGAAACTACACTCTCTCTTATTTTTTTATAAGAGGACAGCAGCAAAGCCGGATTATTCATAGTTCTGAAAGCAGGATGGGCACACCAGTATGCCCCTAAAGCCAAGATGATGAGCTAATCAACTTCGTATTGTTAGAAGAGTCCCCACCTACGCTTTCACACAAAAGGCTGATTAGCTCACAGGTATGCAAACCTCTGGGAGGATGCCATCTTTCATCGCTACCAGAAGATGTTTAATATAAGTTGCCAACACTTAAGTGTTTGTGAGTGTGTTATGTGTGTACACACATGCGCAGCCACTTGCTCTGGTCACAGGAGCTGCTCACTGTGTTGCGCTAATCTGCCGTGCCAGGGCACAGCCCTGTGCTGGGCATAGCTTCACTGCTTTGTGCTCTGCTGCAGCAGACAGGAGTGCAGGAGATACAGCCTTCACAGCCCAAAGGAGCCAGATTTTAACAGGCTTGCCCTGCTTCCACTGGCAGTGGCTGTGACAAGTAACAGTCATAGGATGAGAGAAGGTGTCTACATAGAGAGCAGGGGGGAGATGTTCCACCTTTCTTGAGATGTCCTGGTGAAAGGAAAGCTAAAAGGCCTCCACCATCTAAGTCACTGGTGGAAACACTGAGTCTGAGTGCACTAAAACATGCTTATCCCACATACCAGTGTGCTCCATAGGTCAAAAAAGGAGCGCGACTGTAAGGGCACAAAGCAGTGTAACACTGCTTAGGCTGGTTGGTGGGATTCCATTACAAACCAGGGGTGATGATGTGAAGTATTGGCTCCACGTCATTGCTCAGACTGGTGAAGAAGTTCTCTGGGACACATTATTATAGTCTTCCAATAAGTAAAGGGGGCCAACAAGAAATCCAGAGAGGGACTTTTTACAAGGGCATATAGGGACAGGAAAAGGGGGAAGAAACTCTCTCTACTATCAGTAGTCAGTAATATATTTGCTATCTTCCAATGGTGTACCTTATCACATGTGCATAGGAAATAATGTCCTCCCACTGTCTTTTTCTGCACTCTTCTTCCATGCTCCTTGCTGAAGATTTGCAGGACATCAGGAATTCCCTATGCTCCCCATTAGCTTAACAGCTATCTGGAAAAGAATATGACAAAAAAAGGCATGCATTGAAAAGTGCTTTGACAAATATGTAACAACATATGTTTCCCAATGTATTTTATATTTCCCGACTATGGTATGTAAGCAGGAGAAGGCGTAGGAATGCATCACAAAAATGTGTTTGCAAATAGAAAAGTTTTCTTTAATCTTGCTTATACAGGGGGATATCAGCTCCTCTAGTATGGAAAACTTTTCCATCTGGGCCACCTGCATTCTAAAGATTGAAGATGCTGAGGGTGTCCCATCTGCATATCCTCTTCCCTGGGATGCAAGCGATGAGGGCTGGTTCATGTTGTGCAAATGAAGCCCTTAAGGAACTGAGTATGAATTCATGCCCTACAGCCTGTGGGGAGAAATTATCCCAGAATAACTTTGGTCTATTGCTGGAGAAAAGTAACTGGCTAAATCCCAAATGATTATACCCCTGTTACAGTTATACCAGTTGGGTTCCAGCACAGCCCCTTCACCCAGCGGGAGCTTCCAGCCCAGCCATGGCCTCTCCATTGCTGGCTGCTGTTTGTAGCATGGCACATCAAGAGAGGCAGAGGGAATTTGTGGAGGCAGGCAGCTCCCTTCACTTCCTCTGGCAAGTGCTTGTACTTAATGCAGAGGGGTTTTACTTCATGGAAGTCTTTGCACCAAGTGACTTTGTCCTAAGCACTGCACTGCCTCGGTTATCGCCCGCACAAACATTCCCTTCAGATCAACATACCGGCTGGGCCAGAAATCACACAATTGATGTTTTGGTTTCCACTGCCTTATCTAAATCCAGTTACTGCTCAAAATGAGACTAAGTCAACAGACTTAATTGAATGAAAAGGCTGTGAGACAACCTAGAGATTTGTGGCTGTGTATGTCCGTGCAGGAGTTAATCACTAAGCAAACACTGCGCAACAAACAGAGCCGGGCTGAGCAGGATCCCGAACCGCGGGTATAGCACCCCGGCAGCGACAGGCAGGCCGAGCAGGTTGTAACCCACGGCCCAGCCAAGGTTCTGACGCATCA
>JBCJKH010036431.1:0-11135 GCA_039877255.1 Loriculus beryllinus
TAAAAAATCTGTTTTGCACTCAAAAGGTAGCTGGTAGTCACAGCATGTTCAGATACTTCCTCAGAGAGAGCATGAAATCCTGGCACTATGCAACATCCATGGAAGTTTTCCTACTGATTTCAGTGGAGCCAGATTTCAAGCAGATTGTCTTAATCTGCCCACTTATGAGACTGTAAGACAGTGGTAATTTACCAGTCATTTGACTGAAATTGAGAGGTATGTGTATTTTAGAAAGTAATCTAAGCCAAAAGGTGTGCCTTGTATAAGGATAAATATGCGTTGGCAAAGATTAGGCATTGGATGGGTTCACCTTTGACTACTTGATTACTTTTTGCATGTAATAAATGAGTTTTTAAAAATCCTTAATTTTACTATCATGCCCAATATACTGCCATGTGATCAATATGGGGAAAATCCTCGGTCCTTTGAAGTCATGGCAAACTTCCTACTGCCTTTATTGTCCAATTTTGTGTGGACAACACTGTGTGAGGCACATGAAATGATGTAAAATGAAATTGAAATTTTAATTAATTAATGAAATGAAATTTTAACAAATGTGAGCAAGAGTTTCTGGCAGAGTTATGTTGAGGACCAAATTATCTGCTATGTAGTGATTAAACTTTATTTCCCAGTTAATCAAATACCCAGGCATGTTACAGAACAAGAGCTACTATGCCATAGATGGAAAACACAGAGCAACTGGGCAGCAGATGAAAGGCTAGTGTCTGAGCCTATCTCAAAGCTCAGGCTCTTCATTCTGTTTGTTGTAACATTCTTGTGTTAACCCACACTCAAGTTTTATGCTTTAAGGATGATCCTATTCCTTGACTTTGTTTCCAAAATACTGAGGCCCCACTTTTACTCTCATGGACTTCAAAGTGAGTAGATTCACTCCCTCTGTGGTTACACTTTCATCTACCGTATTGCAATATTTTGCATTTAATGGGCTATTTTTAAATGAAATCCCATATTTTTAGTTATACAAATCCTCTGGGTGGTTTTGACTCAATCTGATATTTATGTATCTTTGGGCTCCTGCTATTATTTGTCTTGGCTTGCTTCAGCAGTTTTCATTTCTCTGTATGTTGCAGTGCTTGGGAACTCCATTGCTCTTGGATAGGATTTTTCAGTCTTATAGTCTAACACTTTCCCAGGAGACAAAAAAGAAATATTGGATGCAAGAGTGAGAGGAATAGTTAATTTCCTCAAGTCTTTGCTTTGATCCAATGAGTAATCAGCCAGTCAGAAAAACGCAACTGAAAAGGATTTTTCATAGCTGTAAAGTTGAGATCGATCTGGCACAGGGTGAAGAACCCCACCCAGAGAAGTCAGAGATACCAGTATAATATTAGTTACATGTATGCTTATTATTTTTGACATGGGTTATCAGTCCGATATATTCACTCAGAATTTTTAATCACAGTTTAGCTTATCATAGAATCACAGAATGGTTTGGGTTGGAAGAGACCTTAAAGATCATAGAATAATTGAAGAGGTAGGGTTGGAAAGGACCTTAAGATCATCTAGTTCCAACCCCCCCTGCCGTAAAGCAGGGACACCTCACACTAAACCATGCCACCCAAGGCTTTGTGAAACCTGGCCCTGAACATTGCCAGGGATGGAACGCTCACAACTTCCTTGGGCAACCCATTCCAGTGCCTCGCCACCCTAACAGGAAAGAACTTCTTCCTTATATCCAACCTAAACCTCCCCTGTTTAAGTTTTAACCCGTTACCGCTTGTCCTGTTACTACAGTCCCTAATGAAGAGTCCCTCCCCAGCATCCCTATAGGTCTCCTTCAGATACTGGAAGGCTGCTATGAGATCTCCACGCAGCCTTCTCTTCTCCAAGCTCAACAGTCCCAACTTCCTCAGCCTGTCTTCGTATAGGACCCCTGTCATGGGGCTGGGACAACTTCCACTAGACCAGGTTGCTCAAAGCCCTGTCCAACCTGGCCTTAAACACTTTCCAAATAGTTTCAAAGCTCTCTGAAATAATCTAAGAACCTAAACCAGTTTATGCGTAATGTACATGGTCATCACCCCCCAGTTACACTGTGGTGTGGCATTATGACTGAACTTGCATCATGACCACACTGGAAAACTAATCTGCAGCACTGCTCTGCCAGGCGTGCAACTCTTACTTTACCCATTTTAGTTGTAGGCTGTTGCTTTTACAAATCACCTTCTGAATTACTGTTGTTTTGGCATTTGTCAAGGGTTCCTAAGTGTCTGAGTGTCTTCATGTCCACAAATCCATGACATACAGCCACCTCCTATATGCTTACATGTGCTATAGGATATATGAACAACATGACAGGTTTATAGCATATGGGGCCCACTGTGCAACTGATTTGCACATGTACTGGAAGTGAGACATATTTTGAACACTATTTTGCAGCAGATGCATTGAAATTTAGTCGGCATGTGCACAATAGCTCTGATGCATCTGGGACATGAGGAGGCATGCACATGCAAGTATGCATGAGCTGTCTGAAGAAAGATTACAGGGAGATTAGGCATAATTAAAAGATGACAGTCTTTGAGTTCATTGGATCCACTGGCAGAATGAGATTCTGTACAACACATGCTTGTAGCATCACTGCTTTCAGACAGCACAAATCCTTTCCCCAAGGCTGCTAGGTAGTTTGAAATGAGAGGGCCAGGGTGCTTACAGCTAAGGAAGAAAACAAGAAGTATTCTCATCTCAGACTCATACCTTGGTAAAGCCTATGTAAAACTTCACGATTATTGATTCAGAATTAATGGATGTGCATAAATTGTTACTTCATTAAGGCCTGTGGTGGTACACCATGACCACAGCTGTCTGGCCAAGATAGACATCTGCCACGGGACCAGAATTGAAAAGGTGTGGTGCACGAACAGCACCACTGTGCCTATCTGCCTTGCATACTTGATGGCAAGTGTGTAGGAAACTTTCTTGGAAGTAGAACTGTGTTTCCTGTTAGGACATGGTGCTATCCTTTTATCCCAGTGCTTTGAGAACTCTCTCATGCAACAGAAAGCAAGGAGCGAAAGGTAAAAAAATCAGGTACCAACTCAATAAACAAACCCCACAAATCAGGCTTCATTACTGAAAGAAGACAGACAACTACTGCTGCAATAGTTGCCAAAAACTAGAAGTAATCCTGCTTTCTTCATATACCAGAAAACCACCAAACTTACCCAAAGAGCTTCCTGAGGCTGAGCAGGCAGCACATACGTATACACGGTACAGTACATTTGCACTGTAGTCCCTGCCATTGTGTATAGGGGCTAATTCTGAATAAACTGAGTAATAGTAGAAAGTCTTATCACAAACTAACATACCCACTGCTTCCTACTTCTCCCTTTTTACTGCCACAGACCTGTGAGTTCAGTAGGAGCACTCACAACCACAGCTATACCCAGAGATAACTCTCTCTTGCGAAACATAGCTACTGCAATGTCCATAAACAGGATACTGGTTTTCCTATTAGCTCATAAAGCAAACTATGCAGCAAAATCAAATGAATCCGACCCTAACGCTGCAGCTCGAGGTATTAGTCTGTACAGGTTTTTCCACATTGTTTTGCCAAAGTACGTCAGCTGTGATGTAGACCTTGTAAACTGCTCTGATCTCAAGCCCGGGCTGAACTGAAACTCAGCTCTGGCGAATTTTGTGATGTAAATGCAGACCTTGTGTGAGGTAACTGCCTCCATTTTCACTTTAAAATTACAGATTAAGAAATAAATCAGTTCAAATGCTACAGTAGCTTCTCAGGCTAAGGCCTCAAGAAAAGAAAGATATAACTATTCTTTTTTAATTATTTCTTGGAGAATTAAATATTAATATGATGGTAACAGGTTACAGCATTTAACACTGTAGCCTTGGCATTTCTTATTAATGTTGAACTGCTGGTACTCGTGTATTTCACAAGCACCTCTGAAAATGAAAACTGGCTTTGAGAGCACAGGTTGAATACTCATAACAAAGATGAGGAAATGGATTAAAAGAAATATTATGAAGTTGTCACATGCTGGTTTTTTTTTAGCTGCAGAACAAGATTTGAGGCTTTTTTGATACTTACTTGAACTCATAAAATTTTTCCTGTGTGGACAAAGGCCTGTAAAATCTCTGGAATAAGTGCATTTAATTCGCTAACTGGTGTCTGTGGTGGTTTGTTGGATTTTCTGTTTTTCAGGATTGTATTTAAAACACTCTTTGTAAAGAACGCTTTTTTTAAAACAGGCTGGTCGAAATCAAGCAAACAGATGACAAGGTGGAGAACTTCACAAAGATAACAGCACTGTGTACCTTTGTACACAGCCTCAGTGTAACTTCTTTTGCAATGATACGTTTACAGCGGGAAATATCTGAGTCATTTTGGTTTTGAGACAGAAAAGTTGGTGTTGATTTAAGTCTATGCAGGAATTTTACCTGGACAAGTAAACGAAATGTAGCAAATTAAGAATTATTTCTTTGATTCTTACGTTAAAGTATTGTGAGTTTTGGGTTTTTTTTCACACAAAATAAGAAATTTGATAAATCTAGTAAATTGAAAAAGCACCTACAGAGCATTTTTATTGTGTATTTATTTTGCATTTTATTATGTATTCACACTGCACTTCATTATCTGTATTTTGCTCCATCATATGGGAGCGTCTAGATTTTTATTGTAAGTGAGACCTAGTAAAACTTCATTTAAACAAGGAATACTCTGAGCATTGGCAAAGACTGCTTCTCAGAGACACACTACACAAGTCCATCTCTAGTTATTTCTGAGGACAGCAGCTTATTATTTTCTTTGCAGCATATTCAATCATCACTTGAATTTTCACAGTAAGGACAGAAATACCAATATAATGACAGAGTAAACTGGGTATAGTCATCTTGAATGAAAACTTAAAAGAATAAAAAGTAGATGAACAAAACACCAATCACAAATAATGGCAGAATTACATACTTGGTATTGTCATATTTAAGAAACAGGAGAGGGTTCCTAGGTTTTAGGCCTACATACCTAGATTATACTAAGCAATTTTTATTCTGTCTAATTCTTTCTTAAAAAATAATACATGCAAAATATTAAACCTATAAAATGTATCACATCAGCAGGCCTGGGTGTTGAAGACCTCTGCTCACCCCAGGTCAACCATTCCTGAAACAAGCCTCAAGAAACTGGCTTTGTGCCTGATGGCTGTGGTGTGAGCGTGAGTAACTTTTCTATATGTGCTGGTAAGTCATTTAGCATGTTCACCTCAGTTCTTCATCCATTTGGAAGAAAAAGGGAAGGAAACTTTGGTGTTTCACAGAACATCGCACACACATACAAACCTCAAGTAATTTAGTGATGAAAGCTGTATAAGAACATATAAGTGGCCGTAAGTTGGACTTAGGGGAGAGCTTCAGGCTCTCAAGCAGTACACACAGACATTCACTACTCTCTGCTCCTGTGAGTGTGTCTCAGGCCTGTCCCAAATGACAATT
Source organism: Loriculus beryllinus (assembly GCA_039877255.1). NCBI lineage: Eukaryota > Metazoa > Chordata > Aves > Psittaciformes > Psittacidae > Loriculus > Loriculus beryllinus. The sequence goes on from JBCJKH010036431.1 coordinate 5,470, forward strand.
CATAAGGAGCAGCAAAGATTTCATTCTTTTGTCCTCTGGCAGTGCTTTCAGTTCTTCTGTTGAAAATGCCAGCACAGGTGCCAGTTAGTGGCAGTAGCAGTGATGATTTTGAGATGTGTCTTGGGAGCTGGATGAAATCCATCTAACTTATTTTGGAGCACTTACTTCAGCAGACTGTATTACAACCTCTTTCAGTCACCATAAGCCTTACTCAATTCAGATGAGCAACAGATTCAGAAAATGAAGAGGAGTTTATCTGCACTTTTGAAATAGCATTACCATATCTATTCCCGTTTCTATATGTAGTCATATTTTGTTAGCACTGTTTCTGAGCCATAGTGAATTTTGACAGCTTGTTGCTTAATTTGATTCCCCAAGAAGAGACACAAAACTGGATGGCAGATGACATGCTTTTATTAGACACACTCATGTCCATCAATGTGCAGGGACTGACTGGGCACTCATTTCTGCCTTGCCTTTGTCCTTCCAGCCCGTTCACTGATAAAGGCTACAGCCACAGAGCAGCCCTCTGTGAGTCACTGGTTAGTTTGTCCGTCTCCCCATTGCTCTTTGGATGAGCCTGTGTGCTCCTCCATATGCAGGCACCACAGAATGTTTTAGCTTGTGGTCTGCTCTTCTTGTTTCACACCAAAGCTGATGTGATGTCCTGTTCATGTATTCATCTACTCTACTTACAGTATTGCCTCTTATTTCTTACTATTTGCTATTACAGTGATTAAGTCTTTAGTCTTTCCAAAAGAGCCACATTGAGCAATAAGCAAATCTCAAAGTGTGCAAAAGATTTCTGTGCCACGCAGTCCACAGGAGGAAAGTACAAAGTTCAGGATAAAGAAGACAGGAAGCCTTTGTACAGTAAGTAACTTAGCAATTCAACTTTTCCCTTGAAATAGAGGGAGATATCATGGTATCCAAGATGATATTGAACAGCAACTACAGACAAAGAAATACTTTTTAGTGGCAACTTTTATCTGTATTACATTATAAATATGTCATGACTGCATTACGGAAAATATTCAAACTTCATATACGACGCATATTCAAAATTTATATATGATAGGGGTATAAGATAATATATGGTCATGCTCTACTCCGCTGGTGATCTCAACCTTTTGAAATTCCTCACCTATATTTACTATATTTCAGGCAAATGGATGGAATCCTTATGATGCAAATAGAGTTTAACCTTCTTGTACGAGTGGTGAAAAAACATCAAGTCACTTTCTAAATGTTCAGCAGAATGCATGATGCTGAAATATAATTGAGATAACTAATTTAACACAGCAGTTTCTGTCTTTAGTTTAAAGCAACATTTGAGTATTATACCTGTATCTGTAATTTTGTGTATATTTTTTGCTGTGCAGAAGTACTGTAATGCATACAGTATTTTGTCATCTAGAAGAATAATGCTTAACTCTATGAGACTGAATGAGATAGCATAGAGTGGTGCAGTTTGTCAATCCGATCTATAGAATAGTATAGAAGAGAATAGATTAGATGAGAATAGAATATGTAATTTTTGTGAGATTGTTTGAGGACCAAGAGTAGGTCATCCTATATCCTTGCAAAACTACCATTATGCAAAATAACAAAACCAGATGTGTGGTGTGATTATCTGTGGGATGACTGTACTTACCCTTCCATGTGTAGAATATGAGGTTCCATCAGCCCTATGACACTGCTGGAAATCATAAGCATGTTCCAAAACCTTCTCTAAGCAATGAATGGAGAGATGCACTTACACTTGGCTTGGTTAAATCACTCTTTAAAAAAATTTCTTATCACTCACAGTTAAAAATTAGGCACTTCAGTTAGGAGCCTAAAATAACTGAGATGAACTGTACAAATGGCTGCTCAAATTTTGCAACATCCAAGAAAATTTTTACACTGTTATATTCGAAAAAAACATTTTTATTTTCTATTCTGTATCCTGTAGTTGCAGAAGGGGTACTACAAGGTGTGCTCCATTCTGCACTGCTGGAACAGAGCTGACCGCTTCCCCAAGAGATAACAAATACTGGGACTGTATTTCAGAGGCAGAGCGTAAGGGGATGTCTTCTAACACCATTTCACCTTCTTGAATATCTACAGAAAAAATAAACCCCTGATCTTGATCTTTATTACTGCTCCTTAATTTATTTTAAAACCAAACAGCATTTCAGGCAGAGCATTTCTAAATGTTAATTCCATTTCTTTAGCAATCAGTTACTTAGAATGCAGCATCAGGGCTTATTACATTCACTACCTGATGTTTGCTAACAATTACTCAGAAATAGATTTGTTTGTTTGCTTGAGAAGAAGCCTTTACTGTTGTCTTGATAGGAATGTTAACAAAGCCACAAGCTTCCAAAGGATGGACTGAATATTTGCTTGGGGGTTTTTGTGTATCAGCATCAGGAAATTCTGCATAATTCAATTTCTAATTAAATCACTCATCTCAGTTTTAGCTGCTTGGCCAATTACTCTGGAAAATTAATTTTATTTACTTGACTGGCTTTTAAAAATGATTACTTCTATGTTGCTGCAATTTAAGGTTAATTAGTTATTGGGGAGCTGAGGTGTCTTTGTGATATAAAGACTATGAGAAAAGAGAAATCTTCATGCTAGCAAAGCTTATTTTTATTCCCTTGATTTTTACATTTACCATGAGATAAATGCAAGCTTGGCACATCAGTTTTTGAAACTTTTTAGGTAGCTTATGTTAGTTTATGTGATGTGCCAGATTCATCTTTGTCAACTCTCAGTCAAAACCAGGATGTCTGTCATTGGTTTTAGATATCAGAATGCAAAATTTTGACTACATAGAGCAGAAGGGTTTCATCTAGGTGCTATTAATAGAAGACAGATTGGTGGAGCTGAGGTCATTCAAGAGAAGGAGGAGGAGTATATCATTGTCAACAGCGAAGCTGACAGAGGCCTAAGTTTCACCCTAGCTCTAGGGCATGACCTGACATAGAGATGAATGGGCTTTTAAAGTTGTGTTGTAGACTGAAGAAAAACTGAAAATAAATTAATAATCTATTTTTCTTTCTTTTCTCTTCCTCAAAGCTAAGATATAGAGCTTGGCACATGTTTGAAAAAAAAGACAACATTAACAAAGAAACACACTGCCAACCACTTTTGCTTCTAGATAGAGTAGCCAACAACTCCACCATTTTTGGCTCGCTGCTGAGGATGAAGGGAACAGCAGAATTACATAAAAATACTGCTTTGCCAAGAGCATTTTGAGACCTGTTATGTTAGAACATTATGGTTTCATGAGTTACCAGTCCCAAAGGAAATCCAAAGCAAAGGCTGGTTGTACAAAATTTCACTGTCTCCTACAGAATGAAGCCTTTTAGTGCGACACAACAGGTGGGAAGAGAGGTGCAAGCATGTCAGCAGAACGGTAATTGTGCAGGTGCAGGTAGGGATTCTCCCTTGCAGCACATTGTGGGGACAGAATCTTGGCAAGACCCTGTGTCCTTCACCACCACAGATCCTTCCAGGAAGAGCTCCTTCAGCCTCTTGTGCTGTCCCTACTGAATCATGCATGGCTACTAGTATTAGCAATTAAGATTATACAGCATTTTTAATTTTTTTTTCAGTATCTTACCATTTAAATTTTAGACACTCAGAGCCCATTATGGTTGAATTTATTGAGAAACATGGCTAAATGAGAGAAGAATTGGACACAGAAGTTCATTAGAGTTGGGAAGCACTATTTGCAATGCCTGCCAGTGCTTGACTGTATTTAATATCTCCAAATATTCTCAGCTTTGAAAGTGAAGCATGACTTTTTCTGTAATGCTGTAAAATAGAACAGTGCTGAGTGTAAATTCGTTGTGGGCATTTGGAGGCTAGGAAGGAGTTAGAAGATTATTAATCTGAAAAGCAGAAGAGCAGCAGACAAAAGAAATTGGAAGGAAAGAGGCTGTAGTAACTAGCATATGTATCTTATTATCAGAAAACAACTTCCAAACTTACAACTCTTCTCTTATTAGCATAACATGATCTCCTTTTCCAGAAGTTCAAGTGATTAAGTGGACACTGTGAAAGTTAAATACTAAAATTTAGGTTCAAAATTGGTGAATAAAAACAGATAAAAGATTTGAAATTCAGATGTTTGGAACCTAAAGAATGACAGAACTGAGGATCTCTGTGTAATTTTAATTTGCTCCCTCAATGCACAGACATTGTGATTGTCTTTAATAATGTGAAAGTGTACTGACAACTTTCAGTAGCTTCTCATCTCATCTGGTGATTTGGATTAAAAGGAAACCTCATTTTCTTCACAGAGATTTCAAGAGTACTGTTAATAAAATAAGTTAAGCTATTCAAAACCATTAATATAGTTATCTCCACAATATGACTGTTACATTAGCTGGTATCATTATTCTTATTCTATAGGCAGAAGCAGGGAAATGAAAGACAAAATTATCAATACAAAATATACGCTAATTTCTACTGATAAAAAAAAAAAAAAAAAAGACAAGAAATCAGGGTCCTAAATTCTCAAAGAATGAGGCTCACTTATTGCCCAAGTCAGCAGGTTAAATGTGAAAAAAGGCTGTCAAGGTTCACAGAAGCAGTTTGTAGCTGAAGGAAGGTTAGGATCCAGTCCCTTGAAAAGCACTCAGCTATCTAGTCTTAAGGTCATCACTTGCCACTCTGCTTTTCCCTGGCTTACCCACTGCATGTCTACTTACGTCTTTAAAAGAGGCAGCCTACAGCCTTTACTCTTACAGTCTCAAAATTTGTCCCAGTGCATAAACCATTCCCTTTGTGAAGTTGGAATGTCTTTTCATTAACTTACAATTAAATATGACATCATAACACTTACGCAGGTGGAAGAACAAACTATACTTACATGAAGAGTTCAAACAGGGACATATTACGGGCTTGTGAATGCTCAGCTTTACTATCTTTATTGTTTCAATGTTTGACTTAGGAAGGAGGAAGCTAATTTCAAACATGTTTCTAAGAGGACATGATCACCATAATGCTGACGGACTGAAGTTCAGTGTTCTCAATAAAGCAATCAGCCATCCAAATAATCTTACAGTAACTATTGTGTACTCAGCTGCTCTAATGAGTAGTAAGAGAAGGAATAATTACAAATTTCATAGCATAGTGTGTTTTTTATAAAAAATGGTATAGCACGAGATACTGTAAATTCATTCTTTTGCACTGTGTGTTAATTACCTGTCATCTTTGAGACGGCTGAGTCTGATCCAGCTCATACTGAAAAGTGTAAGAACCTTTCCATTGACTTCAGCAAGCACAGCAGCATCTCTGTCTGGCTCTGAGGTCTGTTGGCATTTGACTTAAACTATGCAGATTAGCTCCTGCAGTTTTGTGTTACTGTTATTAGCTCTTTTCTCCTAATCACAATGGTTTCACAGAGCTTAATCATTCTTTCATTTCTTTATTTGGAATAATGCTTTCTGGGTCGGGGCAATCCCAGGCACAGCTACAGGTTGGGCAGAGAAGAGATTCAGAGCAGCCTTGAGGAGAAGGACTTGGGGGTGTTGGTCGATGAGAAGATGAACATGAGCTGACAGTGTGCGCTTGCAGCCCAGAAAGCAATCATATCCTGGGCTGCATCAAAAGGAGCGTGACCAGCAGGTCAAAGGAGGTGATCCTGCCCCTCTACTCTGCTCTCGTGA
>JBCJKH010036432.1:3757-26085 GCA_039877255.1 Loriculus beryllinus
CCAACTGCCATGTCCTACTGCCAAATGAATGAACTGCCACCCAGCCTCTTACCACCACTAACCCTCTCTTTCCTGAATCTGGACTACCAATGTTTTCCTAATCAGGCAGCATAAATTCCTTATTATCTCAGACGGTGAAATGAGTCTAACTTTCCACACTGCATTTCTTCTGCCTGCATAGAAACTCAATGTTGAATCATTCCACTCTTGACAGGAAACTGAACTTAACAATTACAGTTCATGATTGTTCCAGGCCATCAAACAAAATAGTGCATATTACAATGAACCTAATGTGAAAGTCTCATGTGTGCCCCCTTCAAATGCTCTTTCCTGCCAGCTACAACTGTATTTATGTCAGAACCAGGTAAGTTTATATGAACTGTCACTTTTCAGGTTTTAAACTAACTGCCCAGAGCCCAAACTCATTCAAAAACAAGACCAAGTACAGATTATCACAAAGGACTTGGATGCAAAGTAGTCACTGTAATAACACCATTTCCAGACAAAAACTGCTTGCAGACCTGTATTAAACACCTGCATGAAAAAATGAACTCCTCCAATAGTGATCATAATCGATTTTTGTGCTGCTTCCATGTGCCCTGGTTAGTTTGGGAACTTGAAACACAGTGTTAATGACAAACAATAAAAAGTCCACTAACCTGTACAAGTACTTCGAATAATACAGTGATCTATAATTGGGCTGCAATTCACGGTGATCTCTAAGCAGTGGTGTGCATTGTGGTGCTGAGCAGATTTGTCATCAGGGTTGAACTGAAAAAGGAAGACAACACAATAATGTGGCATTTATTTAACTGCACAGGCATGAAAATGAGATTATTGAGAGCTATGCTGAAGTTTGAGATTCTTACCCTGATTGTCATATATCCAACATAGGCATCTTCAGAACCCTCCATAAAAACAAAGGTGGAATCTCTAGTGTTTTCTATTATAACTTTATCTGCTACTTTTCCGGGTGCTGTAAAGAAGACATTTATTAAGTCTCAGTATACGCCACTGAAAAGGAATCCTCAAGAGTTACAGATTCTGTCCACAACAATGATGGAAAAAAACAGTATTCCTGGCACATAAATAGTCTTCTTGTCAGAAAAACCTTAAAACAAAGTTTTGAAGACAATGAAGAAACTAGTCTAAGGCAATCCTGCACCAATTTAGTTTCTAGTACCAGGAGAAAAATCTCTTGTACAGAGCCAGTTTTGGCTACTCTTTATCACAAACTGAATTACCAATTTAAACATGGATAGCAGTCTAGAGGTACTGTAATTCTGTTACTAAGTTCAATTTATTTTGGTACTCTACACCCTTTAATAAAAGCTAAATACATACATTCCAAAACTAATTTGAACCAATTTAAAGAGCTACTCAGGAATCTGCCCATGACCTACAACTGACCTCTCCATACTCTTCAAATGTAAGATTCAGAGTTTTGAACTGATGTCCTCATTCTTTAGAAGAAAAATCTTACAGAATTAGATTGAACTACACTTTTGAATGTACAGAAGGTTTCAAAGTGGTCCCTCTGCAAGTTCCCATGATCTGCAATTTGATTTCCTGTATTAATAGCAGGCTTTGCTCTATTCTGTCTTTAATCCAAAGGAAGGAAATGTTGACATTGGTATGCAACAGCCAGAAGAGGGAGCACAAGGTAACAATGGCCTCACATCAGCATAAATTCAATGATACCCATTCACAAGCGAGGTAGCTTGATTTAAAACTGCACATTAAATATGCAAGCCAGAAGAAGCGTTCCTCAACACATGAAATGCAAAAATATTATAGCAGGTAACTTACCTGATAGCAATTTTCAAGCATTCCCAACTTGAGACACACCAATATAAATGTGACCAGCTATTTACCCTAAACTCTCTATTTTATTGAAAAGCCCACACACAGGATTTCTCATGAGCAGATATTTTTCTGTTGTCTGTGCTAGTGTCAACAGACAAGTGGTATGTCCTGTTCTTTATCACCTGGGCAGAAAGGTACCAGTCAGCATGAAGCAACATTTACATCATTATCCAGCTTGCTCTCACTGTCTAGAAGGCAGATCTCTGCTTTCATTACTGCAGTGCTGCAAATATTTTAAGGTAGTCTAGCTTTGCTTCATACCACTAAAAATAATTCAATTTTCACACTAAAAATAACTCAACAAAAAACATGTAATAAGAGACTACCTAAAGAATTAAAAATTAACTGGATGTTGCCTCAGAATTCTTCTATTCTTCAAAAGGAATAGAACAATTTCACTTTTCTGTGCATTAACAGAAAAACAACTAGCTTCTGCAGAAAATAGTTGTGACCCTCTTCAATCATATCAGGCAAAAAATGCAGAGGCCCTTCTAGATCTTGCAGGCTGTAAAATCTACAGCAAAGAACACAGCTCTAAACTAGATTAAAATGTAATTTTCTATTCAAAGATGCACAACAGACATTTAAAGTTCAGGCATATGAAAGTTCTCTGGCACTCTAAGAAATATACCTAATTATGACAGTCTTCACTTTAGATTTTTCTGCCCTTAAAACTACAATAATTCTTCTAACTGTTTCTAGTATTTTTATTTTTTGTTTAGAATCCTTAGATAATCCCTTTTTCACTTGCATGTTATTTAAATCAAATGGAAAATAAAGGGGAGGAAATAAAATCTGTGTCCCCAAAAATACAGGAAACACACATATTCAGTAAAGATTCTCAGATCAAGACTTAACTCAGTCATTAAGATGAGAGACTATCTAGAATCTGACAAGCACTCCATGTAAGGCTTGTATTCCTGTAGCACTCTGACACCCTACGTATTAAAGGAAAAGAAATAAATAATCCCAAATTTCAACAGAACAACAAACCCAGAATACCAGGTATTATTCTGCAAGAACATTTTTGCTAATATGAGAGAACAGAAGCTTTTTGAAAGCCCAAGGTACGCAAAACTCCATTTCCAATAATGTGCTTCTTCAGAGGTCAGCAGAAGAAACTATAAAAGAAATTTGAGTAGAACTGCAGAGAGATTTGGTGCTGCCTTAATCCTACCATTCTGAAAAGCATGCCAGACTGAACAGAGAAGAGGAAGTTCTCCAAGGCTTAGTGGTTCACTTTAATTTGTTTTCTTTTCCAGACAAATGAAAATTGACTCCCTCTACAATGTCACTCACCATTCAATGGAGAAAGTCTGAGGAAGTGAAGAGTCAGCAGTGCCAGAAACTGAAATATAAATACACCTAGCATTTCTGGATTTCTCTTGGAAGTTTTGTTCCCCAAGGCAGCTATTCTGTTACAAAAATACACAATGCAGATCCCTTGCTCTTAAAGAATTGTAGTTAAAATAGTGTTTTTCAGAATAGCTTAGTTAATTCCAGTGGAAGAGAAAGCAGAGGGCCTTTCAAAACTTAAAAGGAGCCTGAGAACATTCAAGAGTTCAACCACATATCAAAGATGTCATTTCAAGTTTCATGAAGTAATAGAGAAATTTAACTCCTAGGTCAGTGCCAATCCAGTTTCTTCTGGATTTTTAAGCACTTCAGGAATACAACTTGCCCTGTTTGTACTGGCATCTATAACTGCCATCTGAAAACAGATGCTGGGGTTATTTTGTTATTTGTCTAAGGCCACGTCTGCATTAGGAAGCACTGCAGCATGACAGGAGAGGAACTACAGAGTGAAGTTGTGCTGCGGGTCAGACACTCACACCCCATGTGCTGGAGGACAGGGAGGGTAGAAGATACACTGACTTTGGAGAAGTCCTAGCCTGGTCCCTCCGACTGAATGTACACCAACTACTAGAGAGCAACAAGAGTATTCCAGGAACACGTCTCAGACTAGTTTCATTCAAAAGGAATCCAGTTTGTGCTCCAAGATGTCTCCACAGCACAAAACAAAGCACTGTAAGTAGGGAAGTTCAGGATATGAGCTTCAGAAATGTAGTCATGAACTGACAAACTAACACACTAACACAGCTGCACCTTGCAGATCTGCGGGGACAAGTTTTAAGGCTAACACTGGAACAATCTGACTGCATTGCTCAAAACTGTTCTTGCTGCCAAGGCTGAGAAACCCAGGCAAGTGCCAGAATAAGCTTGCTGAAGAACAAAGCAGCTGGTATTCAGAACAGATAGATACCTGAAAAGAGGGACTTGGAAGAAACAAAAACCAAGTAAAACCCAACAAAACCCTCACACAGAACACCGCCAAACCCCACAAAAAGCAATACACCACCTCAAATAAACCCCAACCAAACAAAAAACCCCAACCCAGACAGAGAGCATCTCAGAAAAAGAAGGGAACAAAATAACTTGAAAATTACCACGGGAGCAGGAGGTTTGAGAACCCTTAAACTAGGTGTGTACCGGACATTAAGACAATCAAAATTCTTACCATGCTATCATGCTACTGGGGATTAGCATGCTCAGAGTGGGAACAGGAAAAGCAGACAGCTCCACAAGCACCACAATTTGCATCCAGATGTATTAGCTTATACCAACTACCTAAATCCTTCCTATTCCAAAAGTCTCACCTCCTTCTCCACAAAGGTTCTCCTTTGTGGAGGAGAACAGAGAAAAGAACTTCCTGTCTCAGAATCTTTCTGCTGGATGCTCTCATTTCCTTCCTCAAGATGGAATTATGATGCTGAAGGAAAATGGGACAGATACTAATTTCGGCTTGCTCCCACTGCTGGATTCTACTTGGGAGATAGGTTATATATAAACAAATTTCATAAGAGCCACCTGAAAATTTCAACTGCAGTCATGTAACTGAGTATACTTCCTGACAAATTCATTTTTTAATCCTAATGAAACAAAACGGTAAATAAGTTATTCCAACAACTAATGCACAGACAATGGTACTTCAATCTGAAGCATCAGCTACCTTTTAGTTTGTGACACTTGTACAGAAAATACTTCTTAGGCTGATGAAGAAAGATGGGCATTTATACTGGATATTTAATAAACCAGAATATCTTTGTAATTAAGGTTATAATTAACACAAGTCATACTTTGAGACAAAGATTAAATACCTGCACCGATCATGGTGATTGGAGATTCTATATATATCCATTCATCAGTATATATACCAGAGTGAACAAAGATAAGACCATCAAAATGAGCTTCTTGAACTCCACCAAGAGCATCTTCAATAGTATCATAATACTAGAAAAAAAAAGGACAGGTTTATAGGGAAGTATCTATGCAACGATATAGAAATATTCTTAACAACTGCTTTAGAAACTTACCAACATATTTTCTCTTCCTTTGTATCTCGCAGGATTACTGTAGAAGTGTTCAGCAAAACCTGGCTTTACATGTGCTCCTTTGTACTGAAACAAGGAAAACAGTTTGTAAGCTTGCAGACAGGTGGATCTGAATGCACGGACAAGAGATCTACTAATCCCCTAATTCACAAGCCATTTGCTGGTATCAGTTTGTTCCAGGGACTAAGGATCATATTCTGACCTTGTATATTAGGCCCTCAGTCTGAAATGGCACCATCAGAAAAAGTCTGAGCCTAAGTAATTGACTAAGCCAAGAAGCTAACCTACTTACACAGCCACAAGCCTCTGAAGTGACTGAAAAGCCTCTTGTACCTTATCCACTCCACAGCGGATGCTCTTATTTCCATCTTTTGATTTTCTAACAGCTTGCCACAAAACAAACTACAATTCTACGCCAAAGGGAAAAAGAATCCTATACCTTCACTTTTGATCAAGTACAGAATGAAGAACCTTTCCCTCAACAAGCTTCAGAATTTTACTAACCAATCACACATAGCATTGTATAATACACTCACCCGGATACATATTTCCCTTATTTATGTTTTTCAGATATTACACCAAGCCATTTTTACAATACCTTTGAGACTTTGGACTGGAGGTTCAATCACGTCCCTTAACTTGTTCAGCTTCAGTCACATCAGCTGTAAATCACTATTTAAGCCTAAGTGATATTATCAATATACTGTTTGGTTTACTAGGGAATGCATATGAATCTGACAACCAGCACACACACTAGTTTAGTAATATATGACAGCAATGATATATTCAAAGTTTATTTGCGAACCACAGACCATGACAATCTCTTCCACAAAATTTCAGTGATGCAAAACATGAGGAAGACACAACATAGAAGAGCTGGATGCTCAAGTGTTCCACTTTATCATGATGCGTCTCCCCCTAAAGTGTGCCTCAAACCATGAAATAACTTCAGATATCCCCCTACTGCATACACAATACAAGAATCTTTCCCTACCACCTCAGTCCCATTATCTTAAAGACTAAACTTGAAATCATTACTATTAATCAGCCACATTTCAAAAGTTGGGGTTCTTACTTGTATAAACCATCTTTAAATTGCAATATAAATGAATGCTACTGTTACCAGTTGCTGAAAGCTTTCTTTCCAGGGATTTGGATGTTCATATTCCTCTGGATTAATCTGATAAAATTTTCCAGGTTCAGGATGCATCATGGGACGAGTGTACTCGAATACTTCCATATACAATCTTTTCCTGAGCAGAAGTGTCAAGCAGAAAAGAAAATTAGTGTATTTCTGATTACTATTCTGCTTTAATACATACATCAATGTTAAAAACTGGGTTTTCTCAACAGTATTTGCCAGTCTGTGACAGTAAATTCGACCAAGATCACTACCAAACACTTCCAAAACATTGTTTTTTCCTGTTAGACCAACTTCTGTGTATTTCTAAGAAAAATCCTGGCATGTGTTTCATGATTCAAGAAGAGCTCTCAATATGTAATTGCCATGGAGAAACTTGAGCAGTTAGTTACAGTGTTTGAAGAATTAGATTCTCATTGTATAGTAACTTCAGCAGTACTTTAACACTTAGAAAAGCTAGTAGCATAAGAATAACAAAACTTAAGAGAAAACATGTCACCACCTCTTCTCACCTTGACAAAAAAAGGCTGGAAAAAAAAACCCCAATATATTCACAGAGAACAAACTATGCACTGTATTCCAGAAAGAGTTCATCAGTGGACAGATTACAGTAGCTTAAAAAGAAGAAAATAGCACACAGCAACTGGTTTCTTTTGATTAGTGCCAGAATACAAATAATAGCAGTGCCTGAGCCTGCTGATATTACGCCCAGACTTACAGGATGGCACTGAATCTCAGTAGTTGTAATTCATCTGACAAGACATACCCAAAACTGTCTTTAGGACAGTAAGAGAGAAAAGAGAGAAGGGGTTGGGAGGAAGGCATTTTTGCTATGTTATACTGAAATTTTATTCTTATTCTTAAAGTCCTATTCTTTATAAAAATAAAAGGGCAAGAAACAGGTGTTAATTTTTCCATTATAAAAAATATATAAATTTAGATCCCATTTCTCCAAGCTTTCAATAACCCATGGGCAAGATGGATTCATATGGGGGAGAACCCATATGAATCCAATTATTAAACCAAACCAAACAAGCCACCTAAGTAACACTAGGCAAAACTTGCATCTAACATTAAGAAATGTGTTGATTCTTCTGCATCAACAAAATTCCCACAGAAGCCTGAAAAAGGTTAAAGAGGGGAGAAGAAGGAAAGAAGTGGCTATTGAAGGAATGTCTCACTGATTTTTAAGACAGCCATTATTTAACTAGTATCTACACTACAAGAGAAATAAAAGTTTTACTGCTTCACACAGATAACCAGACACTCCTAAACTACAAATAACACTGAAGTAAGCCAGACATATTAAAATACAATTGGCTTTGTATCAGCTAATTGCAACCAACGTATCAATTTTTCTATTGTACTGACACTTCATGCAGCACATCTAGTTTTTCCTCAAGATAATGAGCAATAGCATTTCACTTACCACAAAATGGGATCATTAGCCAGCTCACTGAAGCGTTTACACACACAAGCTGCTCTGCAGAGATCCTGCTCTAGCAGGTAGGAGAAGATCTTTAGAACCACTTCATCTGGCAACTTTTCCTGAAGATACTGCTCTGCAGGTGCTGCTAATAAACAGTAATCGATGTGAGATCATTGACTTATTTAACCAGCACAAATTCCAACTAAACCAGATCACCAGTACGCCATCTGAAAGACTCCCATTTAAACCACCAGTGACCTCAAAGCAGCTTTTTTTGATTTTTGAAGTGTATTTTCATCTAAAGCTAAGGCATAAAAGAAGCAAACAGTTGACTCTGGATTCAGGTAGAAACTATAGTCTTCCTCTTCCAAAAATGCTTAGTTCACCTTTTGTATTGGAGGAATCAATGTGCATACAAAGGGAGACATGAAGAAGGCTATTGTGTATGTCACAGATACAGTGACCCCTCACTATTAGCTTTGTTGTGACAATAATAATAACAATCCCAACATCAAAATCTCTGCAAATGCTTTTAAACACAAAAGAATTTACTCAGAAATAGTGACCATCTCAAAAAGCTACCAGTAAAATCTCCTTTTCTTCCACAGTGCACATAAGGAAAGAGAACTTCTTCTGGGATGCAGGAAACCAGTGGCCAGCAACAGATCAAGTCTCCTCCTTCCACCTACTCCCGTTTATGCTTTCTTTTTAAATGAAAAATCCAAGCCAAAAGCAGCGTTAGCCTTGCCAGATGTATGTCCTGAGAGAGGTCTGAGGAACTGTTCCTGCATCCTGTGGCAACGTGACCGCACTTTGTTAAACCCCTGCTCTTGGGCACATGCATGCTCTACAGGTGAGAGTTCATACAGGGAAACCCCCATTTGCAGTTTGTGTTCTCCAAAAATCCTTCTGTGGCAGGTATCCTCACAGCAGCAGAGAGGTCTCTCTGCAGAGGTCATTTGTTTTGTTGTCTTTAGAATCCTTTCTTAGGCAGAACCATTCAGAACAGCTTCCAAAGTTCAGAGGATTTGTATGGAAGGCATTAAAAGCTCCTGCAACATTCATAATGCCATTACATCCATGTAATGCCCTTTGCATTATTCAGTTTTTCCTACAACATCTGAACCTAGGGAGCAACAGAATTGTGATTCTGGCTTTTACAGACTACTAAAGTGACCCTCAGAGAGACAACTTACTAGATTTGAGGAAATAATAATTCTGAAAAATAGCTTCCATATGAGACTCCACACACAAGAAAGAGATAAGCCCCAAGTCTTCCTTGGACAAATTAGCATGAATACTCATGTTATTTCCAACTAGAAGAGAGTGAAGATATGAAATGCACGGACCAGAATGGTGGTTGTTATGAAGATGCCGAGCTGTGGTCTGTAGCCCACATCCCCAGAACCTGTGTACTACAAAAGAACTGATTATAGCCGGTTTTGCAAGGTTTTGTGCTTATATCTGTGGTCAGAGCAGTTAGCAGAAATGCTAAAATATTACTGACTTTGCAGTGACTTTCCCAGAACCTCTTCTTGCTCTGTGTAAGTATCACATTAGGGATACTTGTTCAAAGATATATTGTATGTGTACAATATACATTGTACAAGCATCACCTCGGTGATTCAGAAATACTGATTCCCTCTATGATGTTAGGAGGGCATTTATCTAATGGACTGATGACTGCTCTCAACTGTAATACATCTTACAGTTGTAAGTTATAGGTATAGGCCACTGCAACAAAAAGCTACACTGTACAGAAAGGATGAGTGTCACTATTCCACATGCTCACAGCTATGAGCTCCCAAGTATTCTTTAAGTTGGCAGCACTGACCATGGCAGAGTAAAACAGATATTTTCTTTTTCCTCATCCTTACCCATCTAAACTAATTCTTTTATGGATCAGCTCCTTGCTGTAGTTCACTTGCAAGCTACACAAGTGTTAGCACAAGAAGAATACAGGAACGAATGCCCAGAAACTGGCAAAGACAGTTCCCTTCAGGATCTAACAAGCCAGAGTGAAGACAGGAAGTTAGCAAAACCAGTAAAGAGCAAGCAGTCTGGAAAGGCCTCATGCTCAAGAGACACCTGAGGAGCCCAAAGTCTGGGGAGCATACACCAGGAGTCCATGAGGTGAGCATGGCTGGGCATCACCAAAAAAGTCTTATGCACAGGATCAATGCTGGCTTTAAGAGGTCCTTTTCCACTGAAGATATGAAGGTTCTTTCCTGTGTCAAACAGGCAGCAGCAATTTATTCTACAGTCCCAATAACCCTTGAAATGC
Source organism: Loriculus beryllinus (assembly GCA_039877255.1). NCBI lineage: Eukaryota > Metazoa > Chordata > Aves > Psittaciformes > Psittacidae > Loriculus > Loriculus beryllinus. Next base: position 13,870 of record JBCJKH010036432.1, read on the forward strand.
ATAACAAGATAATTGGACATTCCTTCTGAACGCATCTTTTTCCGGTAGCTTTCCAAGTCGATGTGGAGATACAGTCTTCTACTGTCTCACAAGCTGAAATGCGATACTGTGAATGCAAGGCAGTAAATCCCGACAGCCTTCCACAACCTGTCTTCTCCTTTTAACATGCAAACCCCTGAGGCATACAGTCTGATCTTCCCAAGACATTCAAGTTACTTTCCTAAATGAACTGCAGAAATTTTTCTTCCTTTAAGTTTATATATGTTAGGACCTCGATTATTCTCTTATTGAAGGGGGAAGTTCACTAGTGTAATGCCCCTCACTGCTTAGCAGTTCATAGTCTCTAGGCCATATTTCAAGACAGAAATTGAAATCCAGATGAACGTCCTTACAACAAAGAGTAGGGACTAACCTCGTAAGTGCCCAAAAACTTCTTCAATTATAATAAATAGAAAGATAAAGCCAGAATAAGGTCTCCCAAACCCAGCAATTTTTTGAATTGTACTTACTTGGAAGCCTAGCCTCCTTTTGCAAAATGAAGACAATGATTTTACAGGTGTTTGCTATCCTAACCCACCTTTATCCAAAATCCATCGAAATGAGGGATTGAAACTGCCCTTCTACTCAATTCAGAAGCAGGGGTTGATCTAAGATTTCTCCACTCAAATCACCGATACAGTGATTACTAGGTAGAATTCTCCAGTATCATTTGGAAAAAAGCTGATTTGCTTCTTAATGTGAAGTCTTGAATATCCCCCTGGGTCCAAGAGAGAACAGCACGCTTTCGTTTTATAAATTCACACTTCACCTTTTCGGTGTCTCTTCGTAATCTGTCAAAGCCAGGATGTATTTAACATGTTCTTCCTCCCAAATTTACGAAAATAAGCCAAAATGGTTTAAACATTTCTCTGGCCATCAAATCGGAAGCTTTTATGTGCTGCAACTCCTGACAGTTTGATGGCTACTGACAAGGTGAAGGTCGAACACATATAAATGCATGTTCTTACTTTTAAAAAAGAATTAACAAAAAATTGCCATTTTTCCCAGTGCTGAAAATAGACAAGAATAAAAATAAAATCACCAATCTTTACCTCTGCCCTAACAAATGCTAACAGTTGAACTATTTATGATTTTAATAAAGTGCTAATATACTAGATAACTGAAAATTAGAACCACAACCGGTTATGTCATTCTGTTTCCACAGGATATGTGTGAAGTTAATTCGGTTTCAATTCTGACCATATAATAAACAGAAACTAGCGACAGTAATACCAAGACAAAGTGCAGAAAAAGCTGTCTGAAAGCTAATTACTTTCTTTGTAAAAAGAACAAGAATGCCATCCATGTAACTCAAATTTTAAGTTATGTCTTGTAGTGGTAACTTTTATGTCCATTTTAATGGAGAAGATGGAGACAAATAGCTTTTGTTCCATAAGAAGGCATTTAGTAAAAATACTTTCTTATTAAGAAGTAGAAATATGTCAGAAAATACAGCATGCAGTATTCTTGGGAAAAATACCTGATAAATCAATAAGAAAAGAAAAATATAAATTTAAAAGGCAGTAAGTTCTGTGACCTATGAGCAGTGTATGTATCTAATGCACAGAATAATCAATGAGTGACCCAGTAACTCAGGGTTCTCAGTATCTACTAAAACTCTGTAGTTCAGAGAAAAGAAATCATCTCTGAACTGAAGCCTGTCAAAGACGGTTAAGTCTGCAAGAACTGCCCAGCATAAAATGGTTATGCAAATATAGTGATCTTAAAGCAAGAGAGGAAGGAACCTACGCAGTAATAAACAAAAAGGAAGAGTACATCAAATGATTAAAACCCTGGATTAGAATGACATGACAAGTGGCAGTGAAGACTGAAATATCCCAGTAAGCAGAAGCATACATTCACAGTTGAGGTAATGTAAGGAAACTGTCAGAGTGTAGTGAATTGCAATCTTTCTGTAAATCAATAAATACTGTATTAGCATATGAAACAAATATTTGGATCAATAAGATCTAAATGCTGTAAATGTTTTCTACAGATGTCTAACAAATGCTGACTTGGGAGGTTTACCAGTCAGCTGTGATGCAAGCAGCACAGCTCCATCGTATCTATATCCTGACTAAATTTTTGGTTTCTGTATTTTTTGTATTCTAGAATTTCTATTTTCTATATTTCTATGTGTTGCTTTCCCATCAAGATTCCTATATATTCACTAATCTTTCTGTCGTGGGATTGAAGAACTTGGTGCCCCATCACAGGACAGAGCTGCAAATGGCAGGAAAAAAATACATCAATATTTCAAAATTGTAATGTGTTGTGATGGTATCAGAGACTGATTTTTCTTCCCCCCTTACAATTTGAAATAACAACTCCCTCTCAGCAGCAGTAACTCTGAAATCAGTACTAAAATAAGGAATAGTCTTCTGTTTTTCCAGCTACTGGCTCCACTCCAGTTGGAAACTGACTCCATTTCTCCTTTCATTTCCACCCAAATTTTCCTCAACTCAGAGTCCATGTGAGAAGGAGCGGTTCTCCACCAACACGATCCTGTGTTTCTAATCCCACGCTTTCATTTCATCTAGAGTTCTGAAAAAAGCAGCTATATGTTCCAGATGACAATATACAATCTCCACTGATGGCAATCCAGAAAGTCTCATGCTTACAACTCAGTCACAACCGCTATTGTTATCTATGCTAACAAAAACTCTGTGTGTATGGGGAAATCTCACTGCAATCAATACCTGCACAAATTTAGAAGATTACTTCTGGAACTCAATTGGGAAAACAAAAAATAACCATCCTTCATACCAGGAAAGAGATTAATAAAAAATGGGTTAAGAAGGACACTCCTGTTAGACTGCAACTGGTTTGAATACAATCTTAAAAGTATAATAAAAAAAAAATCATTGATTACAATTCCTCTGGTACTTCCATACTGGAGAAGCCCTCACAATCTTTCCCCACATGAACTCAAGAATGTAACAAAAGGAATGTGCAGTCAAAGCATGGAGAATTCCTTTGGAAATCAGTGTCTTTCATGCTGTAATTTGTACCACAGAAGTCAAATCACATACCCTCTCTCTAAAGCAAGAAGGTGAGTACAAGCATAAGGAAGAACACATAAAAAGTGAATGATCTTGGAAAAAAAAAAACCCTAAGAACTAGCAAGAGAAACTGAGTCTATGACAAGATGAGTTTGCACAAGGCTTCAAATATCAAATCAGGAAATGAAACTGTAAGTAGAATGGCACAGGCTGACGTTCAATTTGTTCTGGTTGTTTCAAGGATATAAATCTGAGATCAAATGATTCTTAAACAGTTGTTGAAATTATAAGAGTTAATAGGGGGCTTGAAAGAGAAAATCTATGCAATGGAGAAGGTGAGAAGCCAGAAAGAAGAGACTTCAACAGAAGTAATCAAAATGGACCAAAGCCTTGTGCCAGCTGCTCAGTTTTAATTCACAAAGTTGGAGGACAGGAAGGAAATCTAAGTTTGGGGGTGGTTTGTGGGTGTGTGAAGTTAAGTGATGTCTCCACCCCTTCTTCCCCACCCCCTTTTTTGTACAAAAAGTTATTACCTGATAAATCCTGGGACTTTCCAGATACTCTTGCACGTTTAGCTCGGTGACCAAAGTTTTCAGTAGCTGAAGTGGAGGCACCCTTTAATGAAAATCAGTTCAATCATGAGGTGGCTTATGAAAAGTACTGCTCTTGCTGTTCTTAAACCAGTAAGATTTACTTTACAATTAAAAAAAATCAAACAAGCAACTTACCTCCATGCTGCTTTTTGCAGGGCAAGCTGTTCTTTTAGGTAGAAGAGTTTTTCTGCGAAGTTGGTATGGACTATTTTGTGCACCAGGACCTGATTCTTCTGCAACCATATCTGCAGGTACATCATCATCTGTCAACAGAAAAAAAGAGAATTTGCCAATTGGGACTGAAGTTTTGGGTTATACCAGAAAAAGGCACAGAAAGTTTCAGATATAGACATCCAGTCAGGAGTGTGTGGAAGTAGTGGTGGAGCACAGAGAACTTTAGGTGGGGAGTGTGTGGAAATCAGAATATATACACAGCATACATAAAATTACATGAGAAAGTACACATGAAATAACTTCAGTTCTCGTATGTACACAGCAGCTATACCAAAATCTGCTCAAAAAACCCAAAACCACCAAAAAAAAAAAGAAGACCAACATAAAAACCTAGGCTCTTTCTCTGCACACATGCGTTTGTACTCACTGTGCTAATTCCATAACCTCATCACCTCAAATTTTTTGACCTAATGCTACCAGCATAACCAGGAACGCTGGAGCTTCAATTATTAACCAGGTGTTATCAAGAAATCCTTTGGTAAACACAGCATTTAGTACAAAACTCAAGGCAGAATTTTCCCCAAACATTTCAGGAATAGCCTAGGCCAGCATAAACACTTCTGTAAAATGGAGACAGCTTTAATTCCATAACCTCATCACCTCAAATTTTTTGACCTAATGCTACCAGCATAACCAGGAACGCTGGAGCTTCAATTANNNACCCTCACATAAATTATAAAAGATTGCATTTTCATGGGATGCATGCCATCATAGCCCAAGCTGCTACATCTGTGACAGCTAACAACAGAATTCTGAAGAAAAAGCTATTCCAGTGTCCTCCTACTCTTTTCTGGTCCAAATTTCTCATCTACCTTAGCAGGTATTTATAAATGCCTTGTATCACAAACACTGCCAGGACATCTAAATAGATGACAGAAGCTGGTAAAAGGATGAAGTTAGCTGGTGGCACGTGTGCCACTTCACACAGTCAGCTCAGGGCAATCTAGGAGAGCGTCATCAGCTCATTAATCCACCTGAAAACCAACCCTGCCAGAATCACCTCCATGATCAGCCTTCAGCCAGCTCAGCAGCTATTCCTGCTCTGTGCAAGGAGGGGACAAGACCACACGACTGGGAATGAACCACCACCTCTCTACCCCTTCTGCAGCAACAGCACAAGGTTTAAGGACAGAAGTGAACTGTTAAAGCCTCTACCAAAAAGCCACCACTCTCTTAAAATAACAGAGGCAACCTCTGTAACTTCAGCTAGAAGCTAGCTCATTCTCCCTCTCTTTGTCTGCTATATACATGACGTGCCTCACTAGCATCTCAGTATTTCTCTGCCTATGAAGCCAAAGTATTTATGCATTATGGAAAAAACCTAGAGGACAGTGATAAAGGAACTGTAGTGCATTTTCCTGTTAAGAAGTGCCTGGTCCAGCACTGGCCTCGCACACCTGCGGAAGGTTACTGACCCCAGAGCAGACCCATTGTACACCCACAATTCAGTTACCTAATTTTACCTGCCAGTCAAAAGTACCTGAACAATTTAACAAGATATCAGCAGACGGAAGACAGAAAGTGCTACAGGAGAGTTCCCAGCCTTCCCTTACACATCAGGGCAGAAAAGGAGTTATGGGTCTGTCACAGTTTAAACCCAGCTGGTAAATCACCACCATGCAGCCACTCACTCGCCCCCCCCAAGGAGGGATGAGGAGGAGAATTGAAAGAATGTAAATCCCACAGGTTGAGATAAGAGCAGTTTAATAACTAGAATACCAACATAGAATAGAAATAGAATTGAAATAATACCACCAATAATGATGATAATAATAAGAAACAACAAGAGAAGAAATGAAAGCTCAGAAAACACAAGTAATGCACAATACAACTGCTCACCACCCCCTGACTGATGCCCAGACCTGCCCGAGCAGCAAATGGTCCCTTTCTGGGTGACTCCCCTGACTTATATACTGGGCATGACGTCCTGTAGCATGGAATACCCCTTTGGCTAGTTTGGGTCAGGCATCTTGTCTCTGCTCCCTCCCGGCTTCTTGTGCCCCTCCTCCCTGGCAAAGCTTGAGAGACTGAAGAGTCCTTGATCAGGGTAAGCATAACTTATCAACAACTAAAACACTGATGTGTTATCAGCATTGTCCTCAGACTAAAGTCAAAAACACAGCCCTGCACCAGCTACTGGGAGGAAAAATAACTGTTACAGCTGAAACCAGGGCAGGGTTCGAGATGGGCCCCACCACGAGGAATGCAAGCAGACACCACCAGCAGCAAGGCTGTCTGATAGGAAAGCACCCAAACACTGCAGCACGTATCTACTTCTCACCCCTCATGTCTATTTAATATCTGACACAATAACTGTGATTTCTGCTGTTACTATCCCCAGAAGCATGCTACTCAGGGATTTTCAGTGTCCTGCCTTAAGCTTTTTCTCCTATTTTGCATTAAGACACAAAATGACAGCTCCCCACCCCATTCTGGATGGTCAGTACAATAGTTCAGAATTTCCATATGAAACACAGCAAAAGCAAAGAAAATAGGAGGAAGAAAAGAAATAAATCAAAGGACAGAATTTTGATCCCTTGATAGGTGATGAAAAGGGCAGAGACAAACCCCAGTCAGGTCTTCAGAAGTTAAGCCCGTGGAGGCAACCAAGGACAAAACATACTACTGCCGGAAAGACAAGGCAGAAGCCTGTGGGGGGAAATGGAAGTAAAGGTCAGTTTGTCTGAAACACTTAAGGAATAGCTAAGCAGAAAAGAAATGTATTCATTTTCTTGCAGTGGATTTGTGAGGATGGCAGGAGTCCCACTTGAAGATCACTTTTCAAGCACAGATGACATTCAGGGATATGCACACATTCACTCAGATTCACAGCAGGTATCCGAAGAATTAAAGTCGTCTTTTTTTCCATTGAGTGGAAAAAATATGAGAGAAGGGCACTGGGGGAAAGTACAAATCCATGCAGCAGGCAGGAAGCAGAAGAGTGCCCATGGCACACATGCGTCAAGGTGCTCATCACCACTAAGCAATGCTGGCCTGGAGGCAATAGGGAACATATCGTGACAGCGGCTCACATATCATGAGAGTGGCTCATGGGGAGGAAAGTGCCTTAGGAACCAAAAGCTTCCACCCAGCCTGGCCCTGCCTAAGCCTGCTAATTGCACGCACGTAATTTCATGGGTAGAAAAGGATAAGCAGACTCAGGCAAGTTAGATGACTTCTTTCTCATCAGCAGCTACACCTTCGAGGGACTGACCAACTCCTGCATAGATTTAGAACATTTCAGGGACATTAACAGCTGATAACGTTTATCCAAATGTGGCCTTTGTAGTTACTGTCAAATGAAACACTATCAGGAAAGCCAGGAGTTCTAAGTAATCTGTTAACAGAAGCAGCCTTGGTGCTTGGTTTTAGCCTTCCAGATGCTCCACACTGTAAGCTCTGAACAGACTCAGCAGCTCCTATACCGGCTTTGAGATAAGTACTTCTCAGAAAATACTACTTCCTAAAGACTGCACATTACCTTTCCCTAAGCAAGCGACCTGGCAACATTCAAAATAGACTTGAGAACTCCACCAGATGAATTTCGAAAATCCTTCCCTAAAAAACACTCTCACATAACAAACACATGCTTGCTTTGAAGTAGAAAAATGAACTTTAAAATACAGAACCTCAGTGCCTCAAACGTATTTTGGAAAAACCAGTTTTAAAGCGTAACAGTATCAGCTACTACATCTAATAACACAAATAAGAGGCATTATAATCACATTTATTGATGGTAGAAGTATTAAAGTCAATAAACAAATTTGGAGGAGTGTGTGTCATGTTAATATCCTCATACAAACACCTGCTGAAATGACTGCCAAATGCTGTCACAACTTTAACCAAGTCGACACATTTGCAGGTTTTAAGAGATTAAATTAAGCTAAGTCTGCTCTCAAATCAACATTTACCTGAGTATTTTATACCAATCATTTTGCATAGTAAGATAAACTAATTTCAAGCAAAATCATGTTTCTTGAAAATTAAAAACGTAATGATACTGACAGGTCAAACCTAAATAACTTAAAAAGTATCTTACTTGATACTTCAAAACAGCTCATGAAACCCATAACAGTACAAGTTTTAACACCCACAGAAGACTTATAAGCACAAACACTTCCAAGAGGAAAAGAAAAATGAGATTAATCTGCCACTCCGTCAACTGCTATAAGCAAGACAGTCTTGCATTTCCACAGATGCTACGCGGGTCTCTACTTTTAAGTGTGTAGGACAAAGAGTACATAATGAACTTTATTCTGTTCCATGAAGAGACTGTAAGTTAAGGAAGAGTGACAAAGGACTGCCAAAATAATTTTTTATATATATATATATATATATATATATATATGCACATATCAAAAGGTTGATCATGTCCACATCATCTTCTCTACAAAACATATGTTCATGTGGTTTTACTTCTACTTGACACATGTTCAGATAGTATATCCAAAAGGAGTCTTACATATTAATGACCCACCCCCACCCCAATACACTCTTACCAGAAAAGAAGAAGAAAAGGAAAATTAGGGTTTCAAGGATTAATCTGTAGCGTTTAATCAGTTTTAACACAGTAATTTCACTTTTTTGTTCTGTTTTTCTGTATCTTCCCAAATTGGGGTAGGGGAAACACACCAAAAATAAAAAGTCCAGAGATGCAAAATGCGGGGGACAGCAGGTAGTCCCAAACCCGCACAGCACTGGGATTATTCCTGCAGACTGGGGAAAGAAAATGCTGAGAAACATAACCAGTTTTAAAAGAGAGAAATCCTTAGCAAATTGGGAGTAGGTCGTAGAAAACCTCTGAATAACAAAATTAACCCATATTGAACCTATCTGAACAAAGATTCATCTTGCCTATCAAACAGATTTCAACAGTAATGAGTTCATGATACAGTGTCTTAAGTAGAACTGGTCAATTTGGGAATGAAATAATAAACTATCAAGACAAAAAAAAAGTACCAACGCTGTCCATCTTCATAACGAGAAGAATATCTGATAAATGCAACCAAAACGTGAGCTGATACAGCTCAGCTGCTTTGGGTAGAGGAAATCTTGCCATGCATTTGGCAAACCATGGGTAAGGCATACTGCCAACCCGTGAGATGACAGCTCCAACTACATCACTGCTGGATTAGCTTAAAGTTGGAAAGGAGCAGAACAGACAACACAAATCTAAGCGAGTAGAAAAGGAAAGTACACACAAAAGAGATAGCAACAAAGGCAAAATAATTTACTGAACAGGAATGCAAGGCAGGAGTTCTGAATTTGCACATACAGTAACAGCAAGAACATAGACATCTCCGTAACAAATTGTCATCCCAAACCTGAAGGAGAATACACCCACCCACCATTTTTCTTTAAGCAGCAAAATCTCTGGGAGTGAGCTGTTAAACAAATGTATGCATCAATGGTGTGACTGACACTCATTCTATGTCCTTGCAAACACTCCTAACAAGTGGCTGAGGCTTAAAAGCAGATACAGTAACAAAGCCTGAAAGACACTGAACATAGAAATGGTACATTTTACTCCTTGTCTCAGAGTAAGAAGTTTGTCCCACTAGTAGAAGCTTTCCCACCGATTCAGGGCAGCATTAAAAAGGTTAGTTTAAATTATAGATGGCAGGCTGCTTTTGAAAGCAGAGACCATTTTCTCTTGAAAGCTGATTATCTCTCTATAGAGAAAGCCACTAGAGCTAGGAACAGCACCCTCACATCCCCCCAAAACCCAAAAAAACAATCCCCAAACAACTCAAACTGAGGAAGATGACATGCAAAGTTCACTGAGCCCAGAACCAACATGTCCTAAAGGCAAGAGTGCTTTGGTGGTCTTTCATTGGCAAGTTCTATTTCCCCAAGGTGGACTTCAAAACAACCTCAAAACTCCAAGATGCATCCCCCAGAAACAAGAGGCACACACACAGCTACTGTCTTCATTTCATGTTTAATGTTAATGAAAAATTGGTATTAAAACAATAAGTAGCTGCAAACTTGTCTACTACTAGCATGAAAGACACTTAAATACCATAATACATTTTAATTATCATCATGGAAATAAACTCTGCAGCATTTTCCAAGCAATATCCAAAGCAGCTCGACTCACAAAGACAAAAATCTAAGAGGTGGTATTTCTGTAAGCTTCTGATGGCACAGGTCAACAAGAAGGATTAATCTCTGACAGGAGTCAAAGCTGTTGGGAACTGGAAGAGACCCATCAAGAAAGATTCAGAGACAGCTCTCCACTCAGAGAAGCAGGCTTTCAGTTTGGAAAGGGGACAGACCTAACATTAAAAATGTATGCTTAAAGACTACAGAGGATCAGACTTACTGAACACCATATGGAATAAAGAGATTCTGCCTTCTGGGAAGCAAGAACTAGACACAATAACCATTACTGACTACTAGAGTATTTTAAATATACATACCATTTCTCACTGATAATAAACTGAAGATACATAACATTATGCAAGCTTACTGTAATACGTAATGGTTTACTTCAGAAACAAGATGTGGAATACCCAGAAGTTTTCCTGCACTGAAGTTGTCTCTTATTTGAGTGAAAAAAGAAATAATTATGCTTTAAGCTAAAAGTCTCTGTATTTGTACAGAGCAAAAGAAACAACACATACACACACACTCACCAGGACTCAAACGGCACCTTTTTGGAATATGCATTTTCAGCTTTTAAGCAGAGATACCCAAATGAGACAGCTTATTATTCTCTGGAAATAGGTCATGCAGTTACGATGGCCTAAAAAGAACAAGAATAGATCTGATGCTCAACTCTATCTGTATTTGCTCAAAAGCTCATGTTAGTTTTAGATGTATTTTCTATAAGGAGCACGTTAATTACTCCTTTTATCTACATAGAGAGTTTCTTAAGGTTCATATTATTTTCATGTTACTCTTCAGATCCAAAGGAAATCAACTTTTATCTAAGAATCTGATCTTTTCTCCCCCTCAGCACATTGTGAATCCCATTACAGCATCCTCACATAGGTCACCTAGATCAGATGGGAGAGAATACACCGCCTCAAAGGTCTGCCAGGTCAGCCAGCACTCCCAAAATACTGAATGCTAAAATACATACACACAAGGCAAAAGCTTCAGTTCTTAGAGCTGGCACAAAGCAGACAGGGAGTGAAAGGAGACAACTGCGAAAGATAAACTGGCTGCAAGCCCAAACCTTGTTCCCAGCTATATTTCTTTAAAAATTATCAACCATCACAAACAGCAACTCTCATCTCAACCTCCTTCACTAGGGAGTTCATAGTCTAAAACTATCTAACACAAAAACCATGTGTGAACATTAGTTACATACAGCTCCTATTTTCCTTTTCAGAAGCCAGGAGCAGAAAGTGATAACCGGGATTTGATGAAAAATTCTAGCTTCTTTTCCAAAAGAGGTACTGAACACCATGTTAAAGACAGCATTCCTAAAAATAAAAAATACATTAACATGCACATTTTTATTTGACATACAGAAGAACTGTGCAAGTACTGCATGCTTGAGCTACTTGCTAGCTAACTCAGAGAGGGAAGAAAAAATATCTTCCTCCTCCAAATAAGTAGCTCTAACAATCAGCACCAGCATGTTTCAAACACTGGGTCCAGTGCACTAGAATGAGGCTATAGTTTTATTCCTTTGTTGTTGTTTTTTTAATTATCCTGTTTTCCCAAACTGATGATACTGTATTACAGCATCATCTATAACATTAAGCATACTAATAAACAAATTTCCAGGTGGCTGTTTTGCAAGTATTTGATTAACAGAATTTCCCTTCCTGCTTAATAGGAAGCTTGACTCCTGCTCTGCCAAGCTTTCACTGAGAAGGCACAAGGATGCCTTTTTGGGTGCATTCCTCATTAATAAAGCAATACTTTCAAAGCTGTAGCCTTGCTGCATGATTCCTTGATGCTACAATTAAAAAGCTGACCAAGTAGATTTTAAAGGTTCAGGAATATAGAGTATTTAAGAGCCTCTCCTCATTACATTTCCTATTACATTAGAGTGATACTAAAGAAAATAGACTTTATTACTACAAACTGATTTATTCCACACAATAGATGGAATAGATGGAAGACTACTAACTCAGGTTTCCAACTAGGACCTATTTAATTAAAATTTCTACCCGGTCATATCACTTCATTTGTTAGAGCAGCTGGGTTACCAGTTTCAAAGGTCATCCCCCTCTTTGGCTGAAACACACCAACTTTAAGGGCTTTAAGATGACAGAGGGTAGCTTTAGATTAGATAAAGATTAGAGGAAAACTTTCTTCCCTGTGAGGGTGCTGAGGCCCTGGCACAGGGTGCCCAGAGAAGCTGTGGCTGCCCCATCCCTGGCAGTGTT
>JBCJKH010036434.1:0-11123 GCA_039877255.1 Loriculus beryllinus
AGGACCAAGAGATTTTCCTCAGCTGTATTCTTGGTGTTTGCAGATACCTACACACACGAAGGAGAGTTCTTCAGCAAATACTCCACCAGACTGATAAATGGAGATCAGTGCCAATATGTACTTTACTAATACCTATTTATTCTGGATAGGAGTTCAAAGACTGGCCTTTATGAGGCTATTGTCATCTTCATGAGTGCTAAAATCCACTTAACAAACTACCTAATGTAGGCAAACGTCCTTGTTACCTCTCTAGAAAACATTTTGGTGACTACCAATGGGCTGAATTGGGAATGGCCTTACAAGAAACCACCTGCAGCATCTTTGCTTTTTCAACATACTGCGCATGTACGTAGTCTTAAAGACTTTGCCTCTTTTCATGGATGGCAGACATATCACTTGAAATATAACCCAGGTGGAATAAACAAACCTACACAAACTGACATGTGGCTTCTATGAAGAATTCTTTTCGGGTTTGCTAGGTTGCCTTAGAAAAAAGCATACACTGACATTTATTTATCTCCTTCCACAAAACAGAACAAAATTAATAACACTGAAAAAAGCAATAGGTAATTGTGCCTTCTTCATGTATATGGCTTATTTTCTTCACTAAGTCTTTAATTTCCTTTCATGTATTTTATTTAAGAGTTTGATTTGTACTTTAAATCAATAGCACTTCTGTTGTCTGTTAGGCAGTTTTGTCTGGGTTTTTTTAAATGATCTGTTTCATGGCATGGTGAAATTAGTTAACAACAATCTAAAATTTTTTACTTTCCGGGGGTTTTTAAAAATCATTATGTAAAGATACAAATTTGTTTATAATGTAAGTAATACATGTGAAGTATTACTTTTTGTTAGCTTCAGTTTTCACTTCTGAGCAATCAAAAAAAGTAAAAATAACATTTATTTCCATCTGAAACACAGTTAGAAACTATGAGAAAGTGCAGAAATATCTACTATAATGTAAGATCATGACTTTAAATTTCTATGAATTTAGTAAAATTTTGGTAAATAGAGGTACATATAAATACAGGAATGCAGATCTTATGTAATTAACAACTTTCCAGGTAGGATTTTTTTTTTCTCTTCATTAATCTCTTAATTCATTTCAGGCCAGCCATTTTGAAGGTGAAACCACTAGAGGATGGGAAGAGACATGGTTGATAAATTCTTACATTGCTCAGAACAGATGTACTGATGTGGTTAAAACTGTGCAATTCACACTTACAAACTGGGACACAGTTATTTATAGGTAAAATAAGAATTTAGGTGAATAAAAATACTTTTTAATAACGAAAGGAATGACACATTATTGGTTAGGGACATCTTTATGCAGCTATAACTACATTCATGCTATGGGATGCACCTATGTCTACTTACTCACTTATTTTGATGAAAAGTTTACGTCATAAATAATTTGTCACAATAGCTGTAATTGCTTTTTTATGCAAATTCAACTTGACTAATATCTCACTGAAAACGGCATCCTCTAAATAAACATTTACATTTTGAGAGTTGCCTTCAGAACAGGTCTAGGCCTTTCCACAAGATAAAGGAAGCAGATGCCTCAGAGTAAGATACCCATCTGAGAGAGTTGAAACCTCTTTCAAATCACACATGAAATGTGTTTGAATTTATGTTCTTTATCTTCACACTTCTTAGCAGTCACTTCCCAGGTTAAGTTTGATTCACATTTTCAGTAAGATTATCCCTTCTTTAACATCTAAACAATTATTTTATGATTTATAAAAAGAAGAAAAAAAAAATCACTTCCCCATACCATAATTTTCTGCCCTAGTGATTGCAACAGTCTTAAAAAAGACAAGAATTCAAAGTCCACGACCTAAATTGGATCTGTGTGACTGCTCAGACCAGTAAGCTATACTCATTGAAATCTGCAAGTCCTTGAGAGGTAAAAATGATCTGAGTGTTAATAAAATGCTCTGTTAAACACAGAATACTTTTAATATATTTTAGCTCTTCAAAGTAAAATCTGCTATTTATATTGATTTAATTATGTCCTTGTAATTTGCTTCTATGTTTTTCCTGAAGGTGTTATATTCTCTGTTTCTCACTAGACCATGTTTATACCTCCATTAATGAAGACAGCATAAAAGAAAAATATGGCCAACATGGAAAAGTTAAGGCATTTGTGCCTGCATAATACTCTATTATTTTTCCATCTACAGCAAAGGCTTTTGACACAGTTGAATGTGAATAATTGCTTGTGGAAGAGCAGAAGCAAAAATGAAGCATTACATGCTTCATAATCTACTGATGCTAAAGACATGTGGAGCCATGACAGACAAAGGCCAGAGGTAAGTCCACCTCACTGACCTCTTTAGTAAGTGGAAAGAGACCTTTTGAAACTCAGTGCCATTGGACTGCCTTGGATACTCACTTTGGTACATGCCAAGTGATTACTTCATATCACTTACTACATTTTTAGAGATGGAAATGGATAAGATCTTAAAAGAGAGGCTAAAATGAAGACATCCTTCACCTCTTTGATGGTGGATGCTAATGATCATGAAAAACTGTGTGCATTCCCCAGAGACACTGAAAGATGATGTTATGAAGCACTGACAGATATCTGTCCTGAACAGCAGAAATGGACCATCAAAGTCAGTCATTGTAGATAACCCGTGATTACCTTATACCCCACAAATCACCTGACGGCTTTCCAACACAGACCAAGCTCCAAGATTTCCCAAAAAACATCTGAACATCTCTGCCAGCATTTACAGAAGAGGTTCTTTGAATAACTATTTGTGACTCCCACCACTAGCCTCTTTCTCTAGTCATATCTAGGAAAAACACCCTTCATGACACTTCTGGGAGCTAAGAGTCTTATTTCTTACTTGCCACAAAGCCTTCACTACTAATTCAAACCCCAGAATAAGTTTTCCCAGCTGTCTTTCTAATTAATATCAACTCATGTAGGTTTTCTTAAGAATCTTCTGCTTACAGACCTTTGACAGCAGGGTGCTTCTGCAAGATCTGCCTTCATCGTGTTTGGTCAAGCATGCTCACTGGGAAGCAAAGCCCCACTGTGGCTGTGGAAAGATTAATATCTGGGGCATGGAATGGGTAGTTAGCTAACTGTGACAGAGGAACTGCACACACATCTGAGTAATTGATAGTTTTTCTCTATAGCTAGGCAAGTCACACAAACAAGTCAAAGTATTCAAATTCAGTAGGAAACACAATGACAATCCTAAACAGAGTGACAGTGTTGAGATGTGGATACTGATCTTTTCGTTTCTGAGCCAGTCCTTCAACTCTTGTAAATAGTACATAAGAAAAATCTCAAGGACAAACATTCAGGCAGCAGTGATGGTTATGACTCCAGTCTTCCCCTTAACACCTGCTGTTGTTCTTTATCCAGATCCAGAAGATGTAGGAAGATTCATCTTTCCCTAGCTTAGGCTATAATCCTGAATACATTTTGTTGCATTGCATGTATGCTCACTGAATTTTTACGAGCCTGCTTGCAAAGCTGAAATTGTAACTTCTGCAAATTCATTTTGTAATCACAGACTTGGGAGCTACATGGACTGAAATATATTTTTGTCCTTGATATTTTACACACTGATGACTTTATTCTCACAAAGGAATTCATGATAGTTTTATACCTCATAACCATGGAATCATAGTATCATAGAATGGTTTGGGTTGGAAGGGACCTTAAAAATCACCTAGTTCTAACACCCTGCTGTGGGCAGGGACACCTTCTGCTAGACCAGATTGCTCAATGCCCCATCCAGCCTGGCCTTGACATCGCCAGGGGTGGGGAAGCCACAGCTTCTGTGGGCATCCTATGCCAGTGCCTCACAACCTTCATAGTGAAGAATTTCTTCCTAATATATCTAACCTAAATCTCTCTTCTTTTAGTTTAAAGCCATTTCTTCTGATCATATCCCTATATGTACTATTTGTGTGTACAAGGCCACTCAAGCTGCTGTCTGGGTATCTAAAGTTACTAGAATCTGTGAAAAAGAATTTATTTAACAAGATGCTATTAGACCTGTTTATTCAGAAAGAAGGATGTTATCAGAGCTGTTGTCCAAACAGATTGACTGCAGGTTTGCATTTAGGCATCATTATAAACATTAATAATATTTTGTAAAGCTCCTTGAAATTTGTGTCCAACTGATAGAAGCACATACTTCTTTCAGAAAGGAAGAGAAACTGGGGAACTGCCATTAGGCTCAGAAAAAGCCTGATGTGCCTTTTCATGCCCAAGTATTTCAACTCTAATAAGAATTCCTGCTGTACATACCATATAAATTAGAAGACTAGGCTTTTGTCCCTTTCCTCAACACTTGTCTGTCGTCTCTACTGGTGATGCAGCATTATTGCCCCTAAAACTGAAAAATGTATTTCTCTTAAAAAATATAACTGTTTAAAGAGGACTGTAGAAGGATGAAGCACTTTCAGTTTTCTAGTGTTCAGAAGAGACTCAAGATGTACGCCTGCTCCTAACAGATTGTTCCTCTCCCTTGCCAGGAAAACAGGAACATTTGAGGTAATTACAGAATTCCCGCAGCTCCCACTGACAGCAGGATCATGCTGTATCCCTACTCAGTAAACACAGACTAAGAAAGTCCCTTGCAGAGCTCCCAGTCAAAAGAGACAAGACAAACTGAAAGCACAACAAAGCTTTTTTCCTGTCATAATTGCCATTTTTACTACCAGAAGGATAACAGTACTTATAACTATACCATAATTAGTACAACTACAGAAAAGAAAATACGCAGACAAAATGCTTGGAAAGAAAAATGAAGGGCCTAAGTTATTTATAAAAACATTTTGTTTCTTTTTTTTTTTTTTTTTCATTTTAACCATTTATCACTAATGCTTTATAAAATCAGACATTTTATTTAAAATATTTCAGAAAGAATAATGAATGTACCTTTCTTTACCCTTACATGGTTGAAATCAGAGTGTAAAACAATTCAGTTAAGGGAACTTCAAATGATCTTAGCTGAAAATGTGTAAAATGATTTGTTTAAGTGGATGCAAAATTAGATAATGGATCTCTCTGTGCTTTCATGCCGGCACTCAGGTTCAGAGTATTGAGTTTTTGTCCCAGATAACTTATTTTAAATACCAAAAGCCTGGCAATAAACATACCATTCTATTCTAACTATTTAATATGTGTACTTATTTTTGGGAAAACATTTTGTTTCTCTTTTAATGGATTTCAGGCTTCAGAAATGTTAGATAAATTATATCTTTTTATTTTTTATTTGACTGCTTCCAATGGCTGATAGAAAGTTTCAAGCCCTCTTTTATCAAAAGAGAGGTGGTTATCAAAAAGGGGAAAATATTCCAATATTATTTTAAATTCTTCACTATAGAGGTTTTATTTTTGAGCTTCACCTGTAACTTACCAAACTAAATAAGATTGTCTTACTGAGAATCTACTCTTCAGTCTGAGATCCGCAGAGCTTTCATTACTCTACTTTCTTCTGAATTTGCTTGCTGTGGTTCTTTCCCAATTAAATTAATATATGCATTCCAGTAAGAGGAGAAAAACAGAAGGTCCCTTTCGTTTGAATGTTTTCATATAATCAAGGCACCACTACCAAGGATAAATTATTTACTATTGCATCCAGTCAGCCAATCCTGGGTTTGGAATCTTTTTCCTTATGGTAAGAAGGTACTCCATTTGTTAAGGAAATAACTACTGCACACCACCAAAAATAAAATAAAAAAAACCCAACACAACATTTCTTCATAGCCATTCAATATAACTCCTTAGTCCTTGGTGTTTCTGCACTTTATAGCCTTTTAGAAGAGAAAATTGACAGAAAACTTGAGGGCTTCTCTATTCCACTTCCCAGTCTGCACAGTCAGAAGCTGAGAGCATTTGTACATTACCTGAAAATATGGTCTTCTTTTCCCTGGGCAATTTTCTGCGATGGTGTCCCCAGAACAGAGTTTTGTCAGATACTAGGAGGTCCCCCAGATCTGGTCTTCACCTGCCATTGCAGGACACAGGTCTTCAGAAGGCCCCATGTCACTTAATGCATGAGCTTGTCTTACACTCCTGGTATGATCTAGAGCACCTTGAGCTGCCCAAGGATGCTGAATAGGCACTTTTATTCAATAAACCGGTCTACCTAACATCTAGGGTTTCTAGGTCTCGCAACTATCACCCTTGTGCATGCCTAGAGTGATGGAAGAAGGCAGTTGTGTATTTTCTTCTCTCATGTTCCTAACCACATAGGTATATATCACCTTTAGTTCAAAAGCGCAGAGGGAGCTAATGAACTTAATAAATCTGTAATAATTTGAAGTAAATCTGTAATAATAAATCAGATTAATCTGCATTTATCCATGAAAGCATTCCCCACTATTGGACATGTCAGAAAACCGGCAACGTTCTGCTCCTCGAAAGGTCTGGCTTTGAATGCAGAATATCTTGAATAATTTATATTGCTCTTCCTTCAGTTTTGTTTGTTTTATTTTGTGACTGAAGGCAAAACCTTTAAAACCTGGGAAGCCACTAGGTATTTCCCACATAGAAATACTGGTACATGCACTGCACAGGTTGCCTACCCTCAGACTATAAAGGCAGCACTGCCTGTGATACTTCAGACTTACTGCACATTGAATCTAGCATTTGCAGCATGTCAGATGCTATCTTGGACTCCTGTATAGGCAACTTCATGCAGAGATGTTTAAAGACTGGGACTAACACATGCTACTGGTCTGGTATTTTCTGAAAGGATTCACTGAGCTCATATTGTAGAACCCTTGCACAGTGAGTTGTAGACTCATCTGGGACTTCTGAATGTGTGGCAGCCTCTCAGACCTATTGTAGATGCTCAGCTGCATCTGACTTGGTAGTTCTAGATAAATCTCTGTCATTCTTGAGAAGAAAAAAGACTTGTTGGATGCTGTGCGAAAGTGAATACATTCTCTTACCATTTCTGGTATGAACTGTACTATCAGTACATCCTTACCTTTGCATCCAGTACAAGAAATATCATGCCATAGTCATCACTTGCCTTCATACTATCTTCCTTCACCAATAATTCCAACAAAACTTAATCATAAGGTCTTAACTCTTGTTTTAAAGATTGTTGTATCAGTTTCTTAACAAAGAAAGATTGCTTTAAATCTTTGGGATAAAGAAGACTGCAGTGGGAGGCATCGATAGGATGAGATTAGCCAGCTGGCAGATTTTATTGTAACCAAGACAAACACCGGTTTCAATATAATCAGCCAGGAAACTAGAGCAGCCCTTGAAAACTCAGGACATTCCCAGAAATAGTAACATCTGGTCATCATAAAGATTACATTGGTAGATTCAAGTTATATTTCAGATAGGAGCTCTGTAAGGAGAGCACTTACAGCAATTGTTTCTTTTTTTTTTTTTTCCTGCAGTACTTCTTGAACAGCTTAAATAGGAAACTTGATCTTCTCTGGGTACTTTGCCATTGTCCGCTTCACAGCAAATTTCCTCTGAAGCTCTAACTTGGGTTTATTTGCTGGAGTTTCATTTCCTTGTAAAACCTGCCCTGCAACATGGAGAGGAAATTAAGGTACTGGTCTTTCCACTTTTCCTCTTCATCACTTTCCCTTGTGGAAAGAAACACTGATTAAAAAGAAAAAGTTTATTTAGCCAAAGTGAAAATCAATAGCATCAGTCAGATATCTGTTAAAAATACATAAATTATACCTCTCTGTGGCTTCCATCAGCTACCTTTTCCTTGCAGGACCTGTAAGCAAGACTTAGTAACAACTCTCTCTGGCCTACCTGCCCTAGTCCTAATAACTTTCTGGTAATAAATTAAGGCTGGGATTTATTTATTTACTCTAAAAGTTCTGCTAACTAAATTGCTTTTTGCAGTATAAGACAGCACTTGTTCATAACTAAGTAGCGCTTTGTGCCAGACAACGGGTTAATGGGCCAAACCAACTCATTTTGAGAGAGTCGGCTGTTTAGGTCCAGCAAACTCATTCCAGAATCACACATCCCACATTCCCTTCTCACATCTGGACTCTAGGAGGACAAAGTTTTCTTTCATATAAACTGTTTATTGTTCTGTGAGATTGATGCTGTTAATATTGGCTTTCAGAATGACAGATTAGCATCACCAGTTAATCAGGGCTATTAGCAGATAAATATCTGTAATTTAATCACTACAGTAATTTCTTTCCCAATAATAAGATTTACAAATGCAAGTGATTAAGTAATTAGCTTACATCTCCATAGATTACAATTCCTCTGAGCTTTCTTCTCTCACTTTTTTCCCCAAAAGAATTCAGTATTTAATTAAAGTAACTACTCCCTCCTTTACGTTTTCTTTGTATGCACATGTGATAAGTGGTGGGTCTGGTTTTTTTTTTCCAAACAAAACTGCATCTTTTGTAATCCCACAATGAACCCCCTCTTCCAAATGTCTTCCATCTCTCCCTAGGGATTAATACCCACTCTGCCAATGCTTAGAATCTATAATCTTTCCCAGTACTTTTCCCAGTCCATGCAGCAAGTGGGGTGCACGAAGGGAAAGAATAACTTACAGGAAGGGGGGGAAAATTGCCAATGGAAAAATTGTGTGCACTTGATAAAATAAGAGTCTGGCTTGCTAAAACAGTCTATCCAAACACTTCTCAAGGATTCCTTTGTTGCTTTTCCACTGACTTGGCCTTAGGGCAAAAGGCAAGTTCTACTCCTTCCAAACTTATATTCTCCTATTTGCAGAGTAATTTGACAGTTACTGTTAATTTCCTAAATGGAACATGAAAGCTGCAGGAGGAAGCCTGAGAAAAAGGGTGGGGAGGGGGGAAGGAGAAATTAATAAAGAGCAGCAGAGAATATGGGCAAAATTGCTTCCATGTGTGGTGCACAGGCATAGCTTGGGCAGAGATCTGTGGCCTTCCCAGAGTTTGACCTCTTGAGGCAGTGCCAGTTTGCTGGAGAAAAGGCACTGCTCTTTAATGAAGGCCTAATTTTTATTGCCACTCCATCGACTTCAAAGTGCTTCAGGTTGCCAAACATAATTTCACTGGAGGTATTTTCAGGTGCAGAGCAAATACTTCATAAATAATTTCCTCATTAGATTACAAATTCCATTTAAAAAAGGGATGGCGGGGGACTTGTTTTTCTAAGGCTTTTTTGAAAGCTGATTAAAAAATCTTTCAGAGGGGTTCTTTACAAATTTCATTCTGGAAGAAAATAATTAAACAGTTTAAGGTTTTTTATTTATATTTTTAAATGAACTTGCAGCTTGGTGAGATGACCAAGTATAGTGTAGATGTTTTTAATATGCTTTCAATTAACACATATAATCTGAGGCTCTGTGTGCCGTTTTGTTTTCCCTCTCCTCATCCTCAAATTGCTACTAAGCCCAGTGAGTGCCAGCAGCCCAGTGGCAGCCTTGTTGGGGCCCCAATTAATTATGTAGAACTGTCACACTTCTGCATTTTTTACGTTTACTCTTCTCAAGTAAAAATGCCTGTAATTAAAATATGTTTCCATACATCCTCTTCATCACACCCCCACTGTGAAGCAGGCACAGGGAGCTGCCAAAGCTGAGAAAGTGCTGCTGTCAGTCAGAGGGAATGCGGATGATTTAAATGGTGTTTATATTTAATGCACTTTGTGAGCTGAAATGAGCCCACAGTCAAGGCAGAAGGGAGGCTGGTGAGGAGGAGATGGAAGTCGGGAGTGTCAAGCTCTCATCCCAGTGTTCCCAATGAATTGCAGCACCAGTGGTCCATGCCTACTCCCCTCACCTGTCACTGCAGTGTCCCTGTCAGAGCCACTGCTGTAACTGTGCTAAACTTTAAATTCTTAACATTTGCAAGCCACACTCAACTCAGTGGACAGAAATAGAAATGCTAGTTAGTACTTGGGCACAGAGCAGGTCTATCGCTTTCAGTTTTAGTCTGCTTTCTCTTGCTATTAATTCTGCAAATTTAACTGGTTATGGTATTTCATGATTTCCTCTAATGAAAGTTCAGTTATCCTAGAATGAGGAACAAGTGAAAACCATTTATAAGCACAAAGGTAAGGAATTAGCAATAGTTTTGCCAATGCTAAATTCATTTTCCATTTCTTTTTCTGGAAAGTGCTAGTTGGAAGATGGAAGTTAGCATGAATATTGCACAAAACATTTTCTTCTGTTGCCACCTTGAAAACCAGCTGGATTTTATTACAGACTTTAAAAAATATATATATCAGTTCATACACTGCAGATATATACCTGCAGTATCATAGAATCATAGAATCAACTAGGTTGAGAAAGACCTTTAAGATCACCAATTCTAACCATAACCCCAGGACTGCCAAGACCATCACTAAACCATGTCACTAGCGGACTCATCTGCACAGTTTCTGAACCCTTCCAGAGACAGTGATTACACCCCTTCCCTGGGCAACTTGTGTCAATGCCTGAATACCCTTTCAGCAAAGAAATTTTTCCTAATATTCAATCTAAATCTTCCCTGGTGCAGCTTAAGGCTGTTTCCTTTTTTTCTATCACTTGTTACATGGGAGAAGAGACCCTCACCTCACTACAACCTCTTTTCAGGTAGCTGTAGAGAGTGATAAAGTCCCCCTGAACCTTATCTTCTCCAGACTAAACAACCTCATTTCCCTCAGTCATTTCTCATCACACTTGTGCACCAGATCCTTCACCAGCTTCGTTGTCCTTCTCTGGACCCACCCCAGCTCCTCAATGTCTCTCTTTTAGTGAGGGGCCCAGAAATGAACACAGGATTCAAGATGTGGCCTTACCAGTGCTAAGTACAGGGAGATGATTACTGTTATGGCCCTGTTGGCTACACTATTCCTGATACAGATCAGGATGTTGTTGGTCTTCTTGGCTGCCTGGGCACACACTAGCTTATGTTCAGCTTTGTCAATCAGCACCCTCAGGGCCTTTTTCATGAGCAGCTTTCCAGCCACGCTTCCCCAAGCCTGTAGGATTGCATGGGGTTGCTGTGGCCCAAATGCAGGACCCAGCACTTTGCCTTGTTGAACCTCATGCTGTTGGCTATATCGCATCAATTCGTCACTTTCTGGGCTCTGCCATCCAGCTAGTTTCTAACCCAGGGAAGAATCCTCCTATCCAGGCAATGAGTAGCCAATTTCTTTAAGAGAACGC
>JBCJKH010036436.1:5636-16343 GCA_039877255.1 Loriculus beryllinus
AAAACCACAAAAATGGTCTGCTTCAGATGAAAAAGAAAAATAAAACATATTCCCAGGAGTCAATTGTAAAAGGAAAGTAAGTAAGGAGAGAGAGAGAAAGAAAAAACATGTATGTTTTTTGTAAATTTAGCATAATTATTCTCCTGTATTTAGAACAAAGAAGATACAGTGTAATTCATATTGTGTATGCTATTTAATTTAAGATTGGTAGATGTTATCTAATATAAATAACTTTAAAAGCACATAGAATCTGACATAAAATTGCACTATGCAGTCTGACATGTATTGCACTATGCAGACTGTGTCTTGATGTGTAATACAATAAAGAAAATGATGTTCCATATTTTTAATTGTACTTCTTGGGGTGTGGGGTGGTAAATATGTTTTACATGGTTTATTCTTCAAAGATTTTAATCTGTGTGTGTAAACGATATCATGAAGTATGTGTGTGAGTACACACACAACTTGTGTACCGGAAACATCCAGTGTTTGTAAGAAAAATGAGAAAGGAGGGGAAGAATGGGCTGAAGACGAGTGATGTGCATAGAAAAACTACTGAATTTTTTTGTACATGCTACAACTTTTAAAGTATAATCTGCTTAAAAAAATATTAGACATCTACTGAAAACTGCTGACTGTCATTTTAGAATTCCTCTACTAGCTGCACAGCCCTGTGCTGGTTAAATTCAATCAGAAGTTGTTAAAATAATTATTAGCTTTTTTTAAAAATAAATCTAATATCTAATATTTGGTATATTTACATCTTAAACTCATTTGATATTATATTAAAACCATAGTTTCTTTTTATGAATAACCATTTAAAACTGTGCAGATATCAAAAAAGTACTTATTGTCATTTTAAAAAGACATTGCACAGATTCATATTGCAGTCAAACCAGCAATAATGAAGTAGTATAAACCTGAAGGATTTAGTTTTAGGTTTGGTTAAATAGTGTCCTCTTTACAGGTGAAGAATACAAATATATCAAATTCATTATAAGGAGTGATCCTGCTTTTCTGGTTCTGTATTGCTCTGTATGTCAGTATATGCAATCCATTTATTACTGTCATTCAAGTTGATTGATAGAGTAACCGCTGGATTTGTGCCAATACCTGTTCTAGTTCTATGGTCCCAGTCCAGAATGCCATTTAAGTCTGGGTTTTCAAAGGGTTTATTGGTAAACTTGACAGTAGCAACATACCTATGTTAAGTGATGAACTGATAGCAATGTGATGGCATTTTAATTCATGCTTTTGATATGTGCAAAGATATTCTGTAATTTGAAAGACAAACATTTTTCTCTGCTTCCATTGAGTTATGGGTAAATGGAACAGAGAAGACAACCACTGCAAATTGCATCATTAGGATAACATTGGGACAACATTGGGAACCATAACCATAGCCTGTGAAATTTAGAATTACATTATATTCTCCATTGCCTAGAATAATAGCACGGATTGCAGGATGTTATCCCCAGCACATGCACTTCAATGCATATGTATATTACATTTAGTTAACTAGCTATGCAAGAAATCTCTCTCACTCAACATTATCAGAGAAGATGATGATAACATTAAAAGATCATCACAAATACACCATGCTTTCAGCTAAAAATCTATTCAGCTATAATCTAGCAGCTATTCAACACAGCAGGTTTTTTTCCTGAAATTGCTTTGCTTGGAGCTGTTCATCTACATATTAATTTCCATTTAAACTTGTTTAAATCCTGATATATATTTGTGTTATTCTTATTAAGGTCTGGCCATCCTTCATAGTTTAAGCTTAATAAAATATCTTCTATTCAAATTAAGTGGTAAGTAGTATAAATATTGTCCTTATAAGCTTTAAAATGTTTAGATTTTTAACTGATAAAAACCAAACCATTATTTAAATATTTTATCTTTGTTTCTGGGCATTTTAATTTTATGGCAAATTCAATCATACCAGGTATATTCCTTTAATAAAATTTTAGAAAATCTAATGTTAGCCTCTACTGTTTCTGTTTTAAAGGAACTCAACCAGCATAGCTCATAGGAGAGACTGGTAAGTTGAGTTTTACTCTCATGAACTGAACAGGGCTGAATTAAACACAGTAAAAAACTAGTATACAGTAAACCTACTTCACATGTAACTCCTCATAAACTGAGAGATATGTGTAAGTTCATATTCACTTTATGTTTTCTCTGTGTTGAAATGGAGGGCATGATGAACTAGTCTGCTTTTAACAACTTGTTCTCTTCATCTGTTTACCTGGTATACACCAAAGAACTGTTTATGCAGGATGAGATTCTGAGTACCACAGACAAAACACTATGCAATGGAAGTACGGATAACTAAGGTAGGATCAGCAAAAAGGTAGCAAACAAACTGGTATATTTTCTCTTAGGTTTTGTCACAAAGGATGTGAGTATCTAGTACGTAATTTACATTGCACTGCATTTTTCTGATTATTAGAATGTTTCAAAGAATAAAAATCTTAAACCCATCTTTTTTATTCACTCTGCACTGAGCTTCTTGTCTAGATTCAAGTTCTCAAAACATCATTCATTAGAATAACTATTTTTAATGCCAATGTCCTCTGGAAGTCAACTATACATGAATAAATTTTTGTCTTTTTCTTTTTTTCTTTTTTTCTGAAGAGCTGCTTTCCACAGAAATTACCTTTTTCAAAATTTTAGATTGAATATTGGCCAGATTTTGTCAGCGAGCACATAGACATTGACTGACGTCATGAATAGCACGTGAAGGTCTTTGCTTCCCTCTAGTGACTTGTCCAGGAAGAAATTTAACTGAATCCATTCATGTTGCTCAATTATGGCACAGAAATTCAGCATAAGGTCAATTATATGTAAAGATACCTATGAGGTCAGAGAGATAGTGATACAGTATTAAAAGTGTATTGTTGTGATAGTACTTGATAAAATATGGTAGATCTAAGATGCACATGTGTTTGACTGGTTTTGATGGAGTTTTACAGTTTTCTCAGGCAGAGACACGAATTCAGAGTTGACAATTCAAGAACTGGGGGAAGACTTCTACCATGTATTTCAAAACACTGTTCCAAACATTTATTTTATGGTCATTTTACAATACAAACACCGTTCTTGTAGAAAGACAGACCAGACTTCTCTTCAGAGAGAACAGATATTCATTCAGGAGACTACATTCAGATTTAGATCCATGCATTTGGAAGTAAAAGTCAAGCAACCATATAAATTGAAAATGCTCAGAAATTTCTTGTTCTTTAATCTAGTCATCATATTAGTAAAAGTAGGTATATTTATACCGGCTGCAGTTCTGTGTTTTTTGCAATGACTGCAAGTAAGTTTGAAAGTAACAAATGCATATCTGAACAAAACGTTTTACTTATAAACCATTTATGTACATAATCTGTGCTCCTCTTGTCAAAGGAACAGGAAAAAATAGCAGAAGAGTACTTTCCAAAGCTCCTGCTCACATGGATAAGCAATATTCCCAGATCTTTCAACTTCTTTGGTGATGCAAATAAATTTCTTTTTTGCTTAAGGATGGCGTAATACAAGGATCTCTAGTGCTGTTGCAGTCCTTCTGTTGGATAAACAGCTAAATTCTCCAGGACGGGCAACAGTCATCAGAATGAATGAGAGTAAGGCTATTTAAGCTTTAGAGATCTGCATTATGTCAGGGAAATTATGCTGGCTTTGAGAGCATTCTCAAATAGGACTTGGGGATTTCGAACTTTACTGGGGTTTGATGAGTGATCATGGACAAACAGCTTTGCTTTCATTATGCCCTTATTTCCCCTGTCTGTAAACCAGGCAAGACAGTACAAATCTCTGTGTTAAATTGTTTTTAAATTTACAGGTGTAACACACTTTCTAGAGTCACATGATATAAATGAGTAAGGGTGATGAACTTCGCAGTTGTAATTATGCCGTATTGTACTTTTGGAAGTTGGATTTGATTTAGCAAACAGTGTTTTTCCCTATAAGAATGAGCTCAAGTCCAGCACCATGCTGGCTTCACAGATCCCATCTGCTGTGTTTCTTGGTGAGCTATTACTAGGGAAAACAATAATCATATTTTATTTGACTTAGCAACATCTATGAATTTTTTCTGGAAACATCCATACAAAACAAAATTATGACCAATTTGTTTTCTGTTTTAAAGTTTATTCAGACTGCTTGATTATGTTCTGCCCTCACTATGTACTAAAAAAAAAATCTGTCAGAAATCCAATTCAAATCTTTAAATTTGATTAGAAAGATACAACCACTAGTTCTTTTTATTCATATTTCAGAATTGTAATTGCCTGATATTGCAAGAAACCACTATTTTTAGTTTCTGAAAAATTTACATTCACATAAAGGCAATAAATAGCGATTCAGTTCTCAACAAATGGAGTTGATTAATCACCCAGTAAAAAATTAAAAAGAAAGCAAACTTATTAGGAAGAATTAATTTGATTTCCTTTTTTTTTCTATAAATCTCACCAGGCCATGTAAGCTCTGTTCATGGCTGTGTAGGTGTTAGTGAAGAGCAGTGTTATAAAAAAGACCTAAATTATAAATTCCTCCCATATATAATGATTCATTTTGTGTATGACTTAAGCAAAGAAAATTTTAGTCTGACTCTTTTTCAACATAAAGACACTCCATTTTATACTGTACAATACCTACATATTTCAGACCTAAGTATTCCAGCACTAGAGTATAATCATAGCAGTTTGTAAATGTAAAAATGTTTAAATTTAGGTCTTTCACCACTTGAGAAGTGGATTGCCACTTGATCTGATCTGATGAAAACCAGTCAAAGCCTTTTTCAATGTCTTCTAAGGAATTTCAATCAGATTTTTTCAATCTGTATTGTTTTAATGAAAAAGAATATGATTCTGTAGAGTCTGTCAATTTTTTATGCAAGACGACCAGGAACAGATTAAGTAGTGTGCTACTGCGCACGTTCTATTATGGAAAGTTCGTCATAAATGTAGGTATTGCAGGAGTTACTTATCTTTTGTATAAGTCCATTAATGTTAACTCTTCAATTAATTTCACAAACATAACCATGGAGTCTAGCATGGAAAGAAATTTTCTTCCTTAAATATGAAAGAAGCAAAGTCTGACTGAAAAGCTGGACCAACAAGTCTGACTTAAGTCTAGAAGCAAAGCTTCAGCTGCCATATTTTACCCTGGTTACAAAAAAAAAAAAAAAAAAAAGAAAAAAAGCTGTTTTGCTAATATGCACGTCAGCTTATATCCTAAAGCTGAATCACAGTCTGCCTTATAGGCAAATCTGTGAGAACATCACAATTAACTGGTAGGCTCTTTGTTTGCTTTTAACAAATTCTTTATGGACAATTTCTCCACAACTGAATCCAGGGACGATGGGATAAAAATAACTAAAAGTTCTAGGTGATAATTAAAAACAGTAATTGCAAACTTTTTTTAATCTTCTTTTTAATGGTTACTATGTCTGAAGTGAAATCCTGAAGTTATATAAGTGTATATACAATTTCTCATTTCTGATATACAGGTATTCATATTTTCACATAGCTTCAGGGTAGAAAATCTAAACCACTGCCAGTGTAAATTTATATGGAAATGGGGAAAAGAAAAAAAAAAGTAGAATACACCTACCACTCACCATGAACTAAAAGTGAATCAGGTCAAAATCCTTGCAATATTAAAAATTTCAGCTAATTGCACTGTACTTCTGTTACTTGTGTATTCAGCAGGCACATACTGCTCAGAGTACACATACAGACAACACCATCATTCTGTCATAACATCCTTCTGCCACAACTGGCAGAAAAGATCCCAGAATACTAAAGCCCTTCCTTTACCCAGTGCTGTGAGGTGTCGTGTTGCACTATGTACAGCTGTGGAGCACACCAGCAGCACCAGACACTGTCCTGTGGAGAGCACATGTGCCCACATTATGTTCAATGCATGCAGCATGTGCATTGTTTTGCTAATTAGCTCTCAGTAACTCTTGAAATTCCAGTGTGAGAAATCACCTTCTTGCCACCATGTCTACCCATCTTCCACATCCTCATTATGATGGGGTTAGCCAAGGACTGCATGTGAGGGTGGTACTCTCAATGCTCAGCGGCACCAGCTTCCAGCCTCTTACTGTGTTTTGAACCTGGTTCAAGAGTCTAGGGGCTGTGTCCTCTAAGACAAGGGACTAGTTTTGTCAGGATCCTAGAGCTCCATACAGAGTGTATGCTGTAGCACCTATCAGAGGTACAAGCATCAAAAAGGCAACAAAGTTCAAGAGAACTGTTCAGACAGCCTACAAAACTGCTACAGTAAATGGCATTTTTAAAATGGAAATGTATGCATGCATATAAGCATTTTTTGATTCCCTGGGCTTACACAGCTTTGCCCAGACTTACATAAAGAAAAACAGTGCTAGGAAAAAAAAACCTGATAGTGATATGGCTAAGATTGAAGTGTGGCATAGTGACAAACACATGGAAAGAGTGGTAACATTAAATATAGAGGTGCTGGGAATCAGCTCCCCAAACCATGAATATTTTCCTAAATAATATGGCAGAGTTCTATCAGCACACGCTCTGAGTAACACACTCCAGCAGACCCCACAGCTCAGCAGGCATGGGCTGCTCCTGTGAGGCTGAAAAGTGTATTTCAAACTCTTTAACTAACTTCTGTAATGACAAAAATAAAGGGCTGGTCCTTGAAATCCCCAAGTAAGCGATCTAACCCTTGGATTAATTTCTGATTGAGACTGTCTTTTCTGTCTTTCTCTGCTTTATTCTTTTCCTTTTCACAAAGGTAGGAGAAGTTTCATTTCCTCTTAAAATCTTTTAAATCACTTCTGTGGGGTGGGAAAGTCAGCCCTAGTACTTCACTGACTTCTTTTCTTTCTCTTTGTGGACTAAGACACTGGAAGTAATGTATCACGATCAATCCCTGACAGCAGGAATAGTTTGTTTGTGCCAGACAATGCAAAGCAGAAATGACACAACTCTTTCTTGAGTTTCTGTTTGGTTCACTTAAGGAGCCAAATTATTTCTCCTCAGAATGTCAATTAAAAATATTCCATGCATTTTCCCATGCACTGAAAGGAGAAGCATTCAGTATCCTAAGATTGAATGCTTCTCCTTTCAGTGTATGGGAATGCACTGAACTGAGGGGGAAAATATAATTTCTTACATACCTGTCATGATTTAAGCCCAGGCTGTAAGTCAGCTATTCAGCCCTCTCACTCACTCCCCCCTTTCTTCCCTGCCTCCTGCTCCCAGAGTGATGGGGAGGAGAATCGGAAGAATGTAACTACCACGTGTTGAGATAAGAACAGTTTAGTAACTAAGGTATAACACAAATCACTAATGTTACCACCAATAATAATAATGATAAGGTAAATAACAAGGGAAGAGAATACAATACCATCGGGCAATACCCACCCTGACTGAGCAGTGAACCAGCCCTTCTGGTTAACTCTCTGTTACATCCTGGGCATGATGTGCTGTGGTATGGAATAGCTCTTTGGCTAGTTTGGGTCAGGTGTCCTGTCTCTGCTTCCTGCCGGCTTCTCCTCCTCCCTGGCAGAGCATGAGACTCAGAAAGTCCTTGGTCAGACTAAACACTTAAGCAGTAACTAAAAACATCAGTGTTATCAGCGCTGTTCCCAGGCTGAAAGTCAAAAACAAAGCACTGCACCAGCTACTAAGAAAGAGAAAAAATGACTGCTACTGCTGAACCCAGGACAATACCATTGATGCTACCAGGTTCATGTAGGGAAGCTGGAAATATCAAAGAAAACACCAGAACTCAAAACCAGCCTGGCTTCAATCAACACAGGCAGAGGTGCTTTATGTTTTGCTAGAATCAACTTAAATAAAATGCTGAATTACTAGACTTGTCTTTGCCCTTTAGAATACATGACATAATATTTTATTATTCAGTTGCACTGTCTCGATACTGTACATACATTTCATTAGCTGGCTATGGAGTGGGCAAAAGCCTGTCTTCTTGATAAATGTAAAACCTTATAAACTATCATCATAAGGAAGAATCACCAAATCTTATAGAAAGAATGTATTAAAACTGCTTTTGCCAAAGTTAGGATAATCAAACTGTCACAGATAGCAATGGCAGAAAGATAAGCTTGATGATCTGGTGTGACTGAACAGCTCACAGATCCAGAACTTTCTTCCTAGATGGATGACAGGGAACCATAATTACTGATCAGTCTCCTGAGAAGCATGCCCAAAACCCAAGGAGACAAAGCTTCTCCTGCTGTTAGAGAAGTATTAAACTGACAAGATCAGTGGAGGAAGTATCATTTACCAAATGTGAACTTGGAATGCATGCAGATAAAGACGTGGGAGAAGTGACTAAAAAAGTGGCAAAAACCTTTAGAGGTTACTTCTAGCTGCATGCCAATGATAAAAGCAAGCACAGTTTTCATTTGAAAATCACTTAATTTAAAACACCCATCTTAGCAGATACTACTGATTAGTTAAGTACCTTCAGCTAAAACATACTACTTTTTGTTGAGTTTATTCCAAAATGCCTGCCAGATTCTGGCTATGCAAAAATTACTGAGTTTGGAAGGACAGTTCTGTAGGATTTCCTATGTGGATGAGGCTATTAATCCATCAACTCCAGCTGCCTGCTGCTGAGAGTGGCTAATTCCTGACACTTATCAAAAAGTGGAAAATATAAAAGAAAGACAAGCCACCACCAAGAACCCAACGTCACCATGGGCACCTAGCCAACTACATAATTATTTATTAAGATTTATAAATGACAGGAACCTATTCAGCATTCTAGTGCTTTCATAATAATTTAAAACTCACAGTGCCAGAATACAAATTCTGAACTATACCTGAGTAAATACATGTAAAATACTCCAAAACAAAAAGAAACCATGTTACAAAGATAAAATTATGAATCAACTAATGCTGCCGCAGCTAACATTAAGGACCTTTTTCCAAAAGCATGGAGCAAAAATCCCAGAATTTTGCTCATCTTTAAACACTCAGGTAAGAGATAATGTAACATTCTCATAAAATAAAACACCTACATTTGTAAAACAAACGACAATGGTGTCCATGCAGACCTTACTGATACATCACATCTTACTGTGAGTATTTGATGGCTCATAGCACTTTTCAAAATACTTAACCCTCCAAGTATACCCCCAATCTTCAAATATTTTAACATCTTCAATAGCTAGTATGGCTATAAAAGGTATCCTTCAGAATATAAAAGCTGTTTCTCCCTATAAACCTCAGGCTTTTTTATGTAAGCTTTATGTAAATGTTAGAAGTTCTAAAAATTAATTTTTCCATCCAGATTCTGAAGCATGCTGAAACCACTACTTACATGTAGCACTAAACTTCCCTATAAACGATATTAAGATAAATGTATGCAAAACAAGTAGCAAGCTCAAAATACATACATTGTGAATCCAGGATGATGGTTTTTTTCTTGTTTGGTTTTTTTTTTTTTTTTTTTTTTTTTTTTGTGCTAGTCTAATTCTGTGCAAATATGCCTTTGATATTCTGGAGTGGAGCAGTGAGATCAGATCATGTACTCTAAATACACAGTGCTTAAAGTACTGCATGGAAAAAAGGTAAATGTACTACTGCTGTGTAAGCAGAACATTGTGAAGAGGAAACAGAACATATTCCAAATGTTTTGCATTCCATGTTATGCATAATAACACATAATATCAAATCTTTCACATACTTTATCCCACACAATTTACAGAGATGAACTGTTCTGATGTTGCTTGCAAATAACTGCATTATGATTCTTTCATAGAGGTATAAACTATGGCACTACTTGTATTTGGAATGATTTCTAGTATCACATACAAAGTTTCTCATTTCTGCACTCATCTCAGACATCAGTGTATTGATATAAATCCAGGCTCAAGTCTATAAGCACTCACTCAATCACAGACACAGAATTTTTAATGCTGTAGATGAGTCTGTAGAATAAGACATACATACTATTCCTGGACAAGATGAAGTTGTCACCATCTTTAAAAAAGTAATATGGCAACCATATAGGGATACTTCTTGAAACACTTAATCTGTATTTAGGCAAAGTTCACCTTGACTTTAATGGGACATTTACTGTGAAAGATTAATGCAGCAAATTACAACTGCATAAATGTGGAATTGTTTTCAAACCACACTGATTTTACTGCTTTACTTCTTCACAGCATCATTTTCTGTTTTGCTACTGAAGGCACACATACGGAAAAAGAAGTAGCAGAAGACTGCTAGCAAGCTTTCACTGTTTAGTATACAGCTAATATTTTACTAAACTAAAATGAAAATTTGCACCAACTAAAATGAAGATTGCTCTGGGTATCACACTTGAAAATAATACTTCCCCCTGCAGTAACAGAAATGGAAGCCTTCCTTAGTTATCTATCTGATCATTTATCCACTTGCTTGTTGCCCAGCAACTACAGTTCTTAGACATCCTCATTTTAATCTTGAAAAAGATTAAAAGTACTATGTGTGTAATCTCTTTCTGATTAGATATTGTATTATTTCAATTTACATATCTGCAGAAAGGAAGCCCAGTGACTGGAGAATCCAGTATTTTCACTCTGTGAAAGGTTCATTTTCTCTGCATTTGTACCAAACCATTTCCTAGACAACTACTTAAATAGTGTTAGGTACTCTGTAATATTTGAGCCATAGCAAATGAAAGCACTTACGTTCTTGAATCATCCCA
>JBCJKH010036436.1:16443-26725 GCA_039877255.1 Loriculus beryllinus
CTACTTAAATAGTGTTAGGTACTCTGTAATATTTGAGCCATAGCAAATGAAAGCACTTACGTTCTTGAATCATCCCACAGCACACAGTAAGGGTTCAATGTGCCCTAAGAAAAAACAAATAAAACCTATTAGTTACTGGTATACAAAAAAACATGCCATGATTGACCTAAGCATTTACTTAGGTCTCCTCCTACACAATAACATGTATACTTTAATGAATTGATGCCACTGAAATTGCAAAAGCTGAAGGTTAATTCTTAGGGAGTATTTAAAAAGCACTTAAAAAATGCAGTGTTGTATTCTCTATCTTAGGTAAGGTAAGCATAAAAATGTATATCCTAGGAAAACTGGAATGTAAGAGTTGATCTGTTAAGAGACTAGGCTTGACTAAGCATTTTTGGGTATGTTCGGAAACAAAACTTTAGGCTCCTCTGGAGCTTGGATACCAAAATCAGTTATGCCTTTAAAAAAATTGAGTATATATTGGGCAGAATATCTGGAAGCTCGGATTTAATATGACCTAACATTCAATATACAAGACCTTCTGTCAATTAGGTTCTAAATCAGCAGAGATTTATGCTTAAATTATTTATTTTTTGTGTTGACCTTTATAATCCCAGCTCCAACCTCTTCAAAGTCAGTTGAAGATTTCTGATCTGATTTAAAACAGGATGGGAATCTAAGTTTATTACACATCATCAAACTGTAGATAATGTTTTGGGAAATTGAAATGTCCTTATTATTACTCATTATTTATTACTCATTATTTATCTTGCTGCCTGGGAAAAGTTGTGACAAAATTAAAATTCAAGTTTTACTCCTAATCTTGTAAATCTTTCTTTATCAAAACTCAGATTGACTTAAAAGTATTTGACTGGCTAAAACCTGCAAAACTGTATTCCCATTCAACATAGATATTGGATATTTCCTGAAGTCAGAACTATATAAACAAAGTAGATGCAAAGTAGAGAATAAAAAAATATTTTTAACAAAATCACATGTGATTTGAAGAAAGGGGTGGAATACACTATTTTCTTAAGTCAATGTTAATGTAGTTCTTTCATGAACAGTGTTGGTACAGAAGATAGCTTCATATAAACAAAACACAACTTGGTATTTTATTCTAAAAATTGTTCTATTTATAGAAAAAATATGACAAGCTATAAAGTAAAATTTTATTAAATATTTAAATTCTTCCATCCACCTTTTTTGTAAAAAATAGAAAAGGTCCTTCTGAAAATGCTTGTGAGAGATGTGTTTCAGGAAATTTTCACCCTGTACTTCAGTATTTTGCTGACTGCATTGAATTTTGAGTAGACTATAAATATTTAAAACCAACATATACTTATGGCACTTTATATTAATATATCTCTGTACAAACATAAATAAAGGATGCTCCATTCCCTGAGGTATTTATAATATAAAGAAGAGGAAGAGGAAGAAGCAGTAGGACAAAGTACTGGATAACAGGCACACTGAGATTCCAAGACCAAGTCCCGGATCGTTAGCCAAAAGCTTTGAGATACACTTATAGAACAGCATATGCAGAGATAAAAATTAAGAACTATAGAATAATGGTGCAGAATCAGACTTTTTAAAAAATGTATTTTTATAAAAAGTATTAGTTTGTATCCTAAGACTGGTTGAAGAAATTCTACTTGCAATCCAATATATGCATATTAAAAAAGTATTCTTATAGCTGAATTGTCATAAGACATTCCATATCTGAGATCCAAGACCTGCCTTTCCTGGCAGCAGCAGGTATTTCGCAGTTTATGCTTTCTATTTCTACAGTGCAAATAGAAAGAATACAAAAACAGTTTCATAAATAATGTCCATTATAAGTAAATCTACAAAACAGAGGGAAATAAAAGCTTTTGCAAAGCTGAAACAGTAAGACTGCAGCTGTCAGATCACGTTTCACTCTCTTTGATGTATACAAATGAAAAAAAATCACAGCTCTTGCCATTTAATTACCTAGCTGCAGCTAAGGAAGCAGCTACTGTGCTCATTAATGTTTACGACTGTTGCAGTATTGATTTATACATTACAGTACAGGACTTGGATATCTCAAAAAATAGACATATGTGTGTGAGTGTATATATCTCTGCCTGGCATAACAAACTGAACTTTTGAGATGCTATTGGCAACTTTGACAGCTATGCAGCACAGTGCCAATTCTGTTTTGAAGCCAGGGTTTTGAGTCTCATGGAAAGCTTGATGTCTAATGTTACTGCTGGCTTGTTAGTTAAGTGTCTCTGAAGCAAACTTCTGTGCTGTCAGAGAGTTCATAGTCTCTCTGGAGCAAGTAGGATTTTATTGAGTTTTTAAAAAATTACTTTGGTGTCCCTTTAATCAAGCTACCAGAGAAACGTGATCACATTCATCAACATGTTCACAGTGCATAAGACCATATATCATCTTCTCTAAATAATGCATTGCAACTCACATTCTCATTGTAGTCAACTGTGCTAATTAATCCGCAAATCCAAATACCATGCTGTATTCCAAACAGCACTATAATTGTGATTTACATTTCCGCCAAAAAGTAATTCTCTGGTTTTATTAGTAAATGGGATAATTTTGTAAAATGAAACGATGATATATTTTGAATGAATGAGTATTTTAAGGCTAATTTGAATTTAACATATTAACTCTTATTAAATGATCACATTTGTCCATCTTTTTTCATAATCTCTTATCTACTTAACTTAGTGGATGAGAATGTAAAAGAACAAATATATGGGTATACTCCTATACATGAGCAGGCATGCTCTACAAGTTGCTTCAAAAATTAGTCATTAAATCAATTTGGAAACAGTTTCCAAACAAACAAATTAACAACATTTCAATAATAAAGGTCTGCAAAGAACAAAAATAGCATCAAGAGCCACTGAAAAAAAACCCCAACCAAATAAAAAAAAAACAACCCATAACCAGATGAAAGAGAATGTTTGTATCTCCTGTTTAGTAATTAATCTACGTAATTGACATCATGATTAATCTGTGAGCCATTAATATGCAATGTTCAAATGCTAAAGACACATTAATACTGGTATATATTTCTGAATGTGACATATAAGGCTTGTTCTATAGTAATAAATTCTTGTTTTCAGCTGAGAAAATTATCATAGAAAATTATCATAAAATGGTTTGGGTTGGAATGGACCTTCAAGATCCTCTAGTTCCAACCTCCCTGCAATGGGCAGGGACATCCTCCACTCGACCTTGTTGCGTTAAGAACCCACCCAACCTGGCCTTGAACACTTCCACAGATGCGGCTGCTATGGGTTCTCTGGGCAGCTTGTGCCAGTGCCTCACCAGCCTTATAGCAAAGATGATTAGAATTATATTCAGTCTGAAAGCAAAGAGCACTCAAACCTGCAAAATAATATTATTATGCATCTAGAGCCTTAGTTTTTTCAACCAAACTTGCATTATGGAGGCTAAGATTTGAATATAAAAATCATGGAACATTGAAAGATATTAAAATTTTAAAACTCATTTCCATTCTCAGATTTTCTAGATCAATATGTGTCAAACAAACTCTTACATCCAGGCTGGTCAAGATCCTATATAAATGTACTATGTATACAAATGCAATGTAAGGACAGGAAATTTTTCCAAGTACTCGATGCTTTTTGGGATTAAATTATAGGACAAAAATTGAGCCAAATGAAAAAAAAACTAATTCTGATAGCTTTTTTGCATATTTGTCTTTTTACCTTGTCAAGATTTGAGCTAATACAATACTCATTAATATTCTGCTACTGAAAGGTTGACATAGCAAGGTGTAAAAACAAAGTTTACTCTCCAAGATTTTGCAACTTGGAAAAACATTGTTTTTTAAATGACTCAAATGGATGTATTAAAAAAAAATAAGTAATAAATTTTGTTGTGGTTTTGGCTTGTTTTGTTTTTTCTATTTTCCTTGATATGTAGGATTAATGAATTTGTGGTCTACTTCAGCAAATACTTTACTAAATTTTTAGTGAAATCTCTGACAGGGACAGAAGTTATATTAAAGGCTGATATTTTCTTTCAATATATATGATGTAACTTAGGTTGTAAATAAAATAAAACTAAACCCCAAAACTATCCATCCTGAAACATTAAAATTAAATAGAATCAGAGAACCATAAAAAATTAAATCTCCACAGTTCTTCATCAATAAACTTCTAATCTTACTGACATGTAAGGAGTCAGCTTAGTTTATGTTTCTTTTTGTCCTTTCTTTTCTGCTTAACTTTGCAGTAAATTTCGCGAAGATGTTATTTGCAGTATCATTTGTCCGGGAACTTAATAGTGGGTCATAGTGACCACTGATGGCAAAATTGACAGTTTCTTCTTGAGCAAAATGTAAATCAAAGATTGAGAATTCAAAGAATTTTTGTCATACTTTTGCCCAGAGACTCGAATCCAAATTTGCTACTGACTGAATATTGGAAACTCCTCCAGCTGAAGTGTACCTATATGGCCACTTGAGCAACTGTTTATAACAAAAAAAATCATAGCTTTACAGTTTTTTTGCATGACAGTACTATTTATTAAAGCTCTAGTAACTGTGTTTTTTCTAATAATCTCTTTATGATTTTACTAAATAAACTCTTTCAGTAACATAAACAGAATTTATATGCCATGCCTTCACATGTATTACTCCCATGCTTGTTATTTAACATTATTTCCCAATACTGTGCACAACAAAAATTTCCTGCAGAAGATATATGTTATTCTCCTCCTTGCTGCTGGGAGATTGGTGACAGCAGAAAGAAAAACTGTTAATGTTTTTCATATAGTTAGACATAGAATTCCTTCTTTCAGATTTAAAACATTTTAAATGTGAGATTAAAAGTTGCTACAACAGGTTATGTAAAAACTGGCTTTTGTGTATAAAATAATGACTGTGGAGCTTTATGACTCATTCAGGGAGCAAGAGGTTAAGCATTCAGTACACTACACTTTCAATTGTGTCCATCAAAGCAGTTAATGGAGAGGTTTAAATGAAAACCTCAGAACTCACAGAACAACAATTAATTTTGTGTGACATAAAATATGTAATATTATACATTACCTTCAAAGTACGTTAGACTGTTCCTGCACTTAACTTTTATCAGTTAAACTGGGTTTTATTATCTCTTTTTTAAAAGAACCCCACTTCTTGCTCTATATGATCTGATAAATATACTTGGAAAAGCATTTCGACTATCCTTGTACTTACATTAGACAGATGGGCGAGTTCTATCTCCAGGAAAGAATCAGTAGTTTTGGGCTCAGGTCGTATAGTAACAACAATGATTTTTGAATTAACAACAGTAAAATTCCTGAGTAGAAAAAAAAAAAAAAAAAGAAGTAAAAAAGTAAGATTTCAGTTAGTATGAGGTTAAATAAGGCTTCTGATATTTCATTTAAGGAAGTATGTCATGGGTATTTTCCATTACTTTAGCTGACAAATATTCAGGGAGAAAATATATTTGTTTGGAAGTGGTGCAAATATTCACTCATTGCCAATCTTACTCAACACATTAAAGACTGCAGAGCAATAATGGTGGCGGAAGTGCCATTCCTTAAACTATGACTTACTAATTAGAAAGATGTATTGATGACACAAACATTCTGCCAATGTTTGAATGCATATCATTCACTTCCATCAACACAGACCCACTAGCTATGTTTTATGAGACAGTCATTTTTCTTCCAAAGTGCTGTGATGGACTTTTTTCTGACTGCTAACTGTAAAATTGTGAAGATGGATGAGTGCAATGGGAGATTCTACAATTTTGTCACTTCTGTGTTCATGAAAAAACCTACCTGTTTCCAGGTTTTGAAAAACCACTGCATTTGCTATATGAGTGAGCAATTTTATCACCTAAGTGCTTTTAAAAATATAATCCATAGAAATGTCACCAAAACAAATTACTTTTTTTTCCTCATTTACGTGAGATTAGATTTGGTTTTATATGTATGAGGTTACTAAAATAATACTTTTCTGTTAATTTCTATAATTCATAATCAGTCTCTTTCCATCACTATGTTTTGCATCTACCTTTCTAGGGTAGACCTAGTATTGCCAATGTTATGCCAATACAGGCATGAAGATACGTTAAAGGATTTTCATGTGTGACATCCTTGCTTCAGATGACCTTGTCAGGCTTAGAACAACCACTAGTTATCAGCCTGAATGTTTCTCATGATCATTACCATTTTCCTTTGTATGTAGTGCTGCTTTCAACACTTTGTGATGATTGCACATAAAAAATCATAGTCTCACAGAAACATATATTCATGTTATATGATACATGTTATCAAAGAAACTAGGCAGTTTAGATGTAATTACAATAGAGTATAAATTTTCTTTTGTTATTTTTGTTGTTTAATTGATTATTTTCTCTAGGGAAATTGTATTTAGGAGAGGATTCCATTTTGCTGGATCACTGAAACAGGAATTGGCATGGTTACAGTAGTAGAAACTTAACTCAGTGGGCAATTTACTCAGCACAAGAAGAAATTATTCTTCTGGGGCAAGGTTTGAATTCTAGTTCAATTTTACTCAGCCAAATCATATAACAGAAATATAATGGAAGTGGCTTTCTATTTTATTTAATTCCTATTTCTTCTGTTTGGTTTTTGCTTTAAAATCTCACACATTGTTTACAAAAAAAATCTATTAGAATGCCATTAACATTCAGCAAACTTCCATTGTGTTCTGCATAGGGGGGTGTAGTGACTGTACCTTTATGTATACACAGTAGCTGAATATCTATAAATGTTCTGAAGTGAGACATAATTGTGTTCTTAAAAAAGAACAACGCTCCAAATCAATACAATACTGATTAACAGATCAAGATGGGAGGAAACAGAGCTTACTAGCTATTAAAAGGTTTTGTCCATTTTGGAAATTCACATAAGCTAATGTAAATACTAATACTTCAGTATTTCATCACAGCCTTT
Source organism: Loriculus beryllinus (assembly GCA_039877255.1). Taxonomy (NCBI): domain Eukaryota; kingdom Metazoa; phylum Chordata; class Aves; order Psittaciformes; family Psittacidae; genus Loriculus; species Loriculus beryllinus. The sequence continues at coordinate 23,392 of JBCJKH010036436.1, forward strand.
GTGATAGAGAAATATCTCCTTTCTCTATCTAATTCTGATACAATTCTGATGGTCATAGGGCGAGATACAAAAGAGCATGTAAGGTGCCTAGATTGTAACCTTGCTACATCAATTTTACTTCAGTCTTTTTAAAACTCTGCTAATCTATTTGTGTTCTTAAGAGCCCCTACCAGATTGTTTCACCAGAAAACAAATGTAACTGGCTATATCTCTGTGTAATGAAATCTGTGTCACTCATTGCTGCCCTGGGCTGAATACCCAGTTGCATATCTTGCATTTAACTGTTTATATAGTCCCTGGAATAATGCAATCTGGCAAGTATATTCTAAACCCACATAGCATGTTAAGATGCCACTGAATTATAGATCAACACATTGTAGTCATGAGAACTTCCTATGGTCGAATACATATTTGAAGATTCAAGATGACAGTTTGTTAAAGGCTCAATAACAGCTTCCAGAGCTGCTGTCCTAGGGTTTTTTCCAATCTGAATTAATAGGCATTAATATAATAGGGTTACTTTGCTAAGCCTTTTTTCTACCTGGGTATACATCTTGAAGGTATTCTTTTATAGGAGTATACATATTGATTCTATGTGATATGACATTCAGGTTTTCTTTTCTTCTTAGAATGACTCTCTTGCTGAAGAAAAATGAACTTATGAATAAAGCATGTTACTATCTCAAGAGAACATGAAAGAAGTTATAGTTCAATGAGTGAATGTGGTATATATTACAGAAAAATTACAGATGCTATAGCAGTAATGCAATGCAGGAAAAGCCGATCTGAGATACTACATCCTCAGTCTAAGAAAGCTGACCTAAGGAAGTTTAAGGGTCTTTTTGGCTGTACAGCATCCGAAGGAGGGGGTTAGGAAACAGGGAAAGAGAACATTTCAGTGCAGGAAATTATAGCAGGAAAAGTACAATAGTTGTTTAAGTGATGTGAAAAAAAAGCTTGCTGTAGCAAAATCAATGATTCTTTCTTTGTTATTATTTTTCAAAGGAAAAAACTATCTTAGAATATGGCAATATGCAATGTATTACTTCAGAGTGCTCACAGAAGAATCATATATAATATCTTTTAGATGAGTATTATACTGAGAATCAATTTTCTGTGAACTTAAAAATAACATAAACGTGCTCACAGATTCAAGAACTATTGAAATAATATTAATTCCATAGAGCTCAAAATAGTCAGTATTTCAATATCTGATTTTTAAAAATCCACATGACATTACAAGAGCAGCACACTGCAGCAAAATCTATTAAGAAATATAATTAGATTAAGTTTATTTACTTGTACATGGAAAAAACCTCTACAATTATTTTATTTATATAAGGAAGAATAAATTACTTTCCTCTAACCTCTTGTTTAAACAATACTGTCAAAATTATTTTAATATTATACATGTACCACTAGGATTAAACACATTGTCCAAAAAATTCCATATTAATGAAATTGCCAAATTCTCATCTCACACTTTGTTTACAGGGCTTACTTTTAATAGACTCTATGCCAGTAAAACCAAAAGAAATCAAGCCCAAATGGTAAAACTAATTTTGGAGTTTGTGATATATATTGTGTATGTTGTCCTAGATAATGAAATCCTCATTTTACTCACAGAACACCTGTGATGTACCTGATGGGGATTCTGTGGTTAGGTGCTTTGACAGATTTTCTCAAAAGATATACTGAGATATTTTTTAATCTATTTGTTTGTTCATTTTAAACAAAGGAGTTCCTTGGAATGAAGCAGANNNNATCTTACCTTCTAGTGCTGATAGGGATGTATCGGAATGTGTGTTACCATTGTTCTTCTGAGAACTATTATCATATATTTACTTTACTCTCACTTTAATCCCTGTAAAGCCAGGGACTGAAATCACATCTGAATTGGTAGATTTTTGTAGATGTTTTAGTACAGCCAGTAAAAATCACCTTTTTTTACCAAGTTGTTAAGATGCAAATAATGTGGCCTTTGAACTCAAACATGATCTGATTTTATCTTGGTTTATTGTTTCATCTTTATTCCCATCACTAACATATTTTGTCAACTGTCATTTTATTTAGAACAGCACCACATAAGATTCTTATACAGAATGATTTTTTAATTCCTACATCGTGCATAGCTGCCACACTTCGAGGCATCACTTAAAAATGAAATGATGTTGCCTGCATTCACATTCTACAGTGTTTGCTTCATACACAACGCAACTGAGGTAAAGCATTTCACTATGTTCAGCAATAATATGGTTATCATGATAGTGCTTATTACAGGTAAATAAGATTAGTACAAATTGTAATTAATATAAACCCATGCAAGATAGTTTTTCAATGCAAAATGTAAGGAAACAAAAATAAAACTTTTCCCAACTCAGTGGGATATACAGAAACCTTCACTTCATTCACATCCCTGAATGACTGTAAAATGCTAAACCACCCCACTGAATTTCTAATTTTTGAGGAGTATAATAGCTCAACTAATTCAGCACTAACCACAGTTACAGCTTTCTTCTAATTCAGAACTTAATCTGAATGAACCTTTAAAATTGCTTGAATGCATAGAAATGCATTCAACAGCAGTTAATATAGAATCATAGAATGGTTAGGGTTGGAAAGAACCTTAAGTTCATCTAGTTCCAACACCCCTACCATGGGCAGGGACATCTCCCACGGGACCAGGTTGCTCAAAGCCCCATCCAATTTGGTCTTCAACACTTCCAGGGATGGCGTATCCACTGGTAACCTGTTCCAATCTCTAACCACCCTCACAGTAAAAATTTCTTCCTTATACCCAATCTAAATCTCCTCTGTTTAAGTTTGAAGCCATTACTCCTTTTCCTGTCACTACAGTCCCTATCTTCATTAGTGACATAGACAGTGGGATCAAGTTCATCCTCAGCAAATTTGAGAGGACACCAACCTCGGTGCTGTAGTTGATACACTGGAGTGAAGACGTACCATCCAGAGGGACCTTGACAGACTTGAGGAGGGACCTGTGCGGACTTCTCAAATTTCAAGAAGGCCAACTGCAAAGTTGAAGCAATCCCTAATATCAGTACAGGCTAGGGGATAAAGAGATTGATAATAGCCTTGTGGAGACGTTTTTGAGAGCACTGAAAAGTTAGAATGAGCTGTCAGTGTGCACTTGCAGCTGAGATGGCCAACCATATTTTGGGCTTCATCAAAAGAAGTGCAACAAGGAGATCTAAGGAGGTGATTCTCCCCATAAACTCTGCTTTTGCAAGATCCCACTTGGAGAACTGCATCCAGCTCTGGAGTCAACACAAGAATGACATGGAACGGTTGGAATGGGTCCAAAAGGAGGGCC
>JBCJKH010036438.1:4780-17969 GCA_039877255.1 Loriculus beryllinus
AAACGCACGCACGCACGTACGCACGTACGTACTTACTTACTGACTTACTTTGTCGCGTGTCCGTCTCTACTGCGACAACCAAAAACAAAACCCCAACATTTTCAGCTGTAACCACTTATTCACATGTGAAACTTGACAATCTTGTCCCGTATATCCTGCTTATTTCCCCAGCTCAGCTTGTAGGCACACTCAAAACTTAGTAGGCCTTTCTGCATTTAAAACAATATCTCTCTCCTGAAATCATTGCACACTTTAAACACTTTTTATGGTATTTACCCTATTCTATGGAAAACCTTGCACTAAAAAAAAAAAAAAAAAATAATAAAAAAATACCCAAAATTAATACAGTATTTCGCATAAAGTTTTGATGGATTGGTTGGATTTTGTTTCTTTGTTTTTTGCTTTGGAACTTATGTTAGACAATGTCTCCATTTCAGAATGATATCTTGTAACATGTATTTATGTATTTATGTTAAGACATGTCTTGTCCCTTAGGTTAGCCTTTTCTTTTAAACCTAGAGTTCTGTTTATATGGCAAAAATACCCCCTAATTCCTGTAAATGATATGTTAGAACTGGTCAGCAACTTCTTTTGGGATACCTTATTACAATATCATATACTGACTCCCAGCCAACAGGCTCTGTCAGTGGTACAGCAATACCTAAAACAAAAAATTTTACCCAGACTGCCCTCAAGGCACTCACTAATCTTGTCTGAACAGGTAAAGCATGAGCACTATAACAAAAAAAGGAAGATGCATTTACATCTTGTAGTTCCATCCTGTTGAATCTGAGGTACAATCTCCATCTGCAGCTCCTGTGCAGTTTGGTTTTCGTAGCATTTTTACCTTTGTGGAATCTCTGAGAGGCTGTGCTTATAATTGTTGATTCCCTCTCTCTGCTGGTGGATTAACCATGTATTTATTTTCCTTGGTATTTTAGGAACAGAATAGCTTTGAGAACCCTACATAGCCGGGGGCTTTTTTGCTTTTGCTTTTTAATCAGATGTTTGGAGACCTTCACATACGTAAGCACATCTATATTGTGTGGATGTAAGCATTACATCCATAGGACACTACAAAGCAACTGTCCTTAGGAACTTAACACAGACAAGTTTTTTACTTGCTTGGTCAATTAGGGTCATTAAGAAACCCTCTACTGAAATATGTCTTAAAAACATGACCATAAGAGAAAATTGTCAGTGCTTTTTCCTACTCTACACAAGAAATAATACTTTCTGAGGCTTTTCGTGTCAGGTCAGATGAACTACAGAAAATTTGTATGTGCATTTCTGTTTTATTAAGCTTCCTTTCTGTTGACTGAAGACACAGGTAGCAAGTTCAATAATACTAGTGATCACAGGTCAGTGATCAGACCAGTCTGTGTTAGCAGCTTGAGATGCTGCTAAGGTATTAGAGCATGGCATTAGTTCCATGAAACTGTTTAAACAGTACTGCTTTGGACTTACAGATAAATATGAATTCTTTATGGAGGATAATGCTGAATTGGGGTTCCACAGGAGTAACAAAGAGCACTGGACGTTTTTTTTCCTGACTTCTATCTGTATGCTTTGAAGGTCCATAATATTTGGGAGTACATATTCAGCTGTCTGATTAAAATTCTGTATTTATAAATATAAAACATTGAAATTCTAACAGGTCCAATTCAAAGACACACAAACAAATGTGTATGGCTTCTCACCAAAGAGGTCCTATGTTACAGGAGCCTGCAATGTTCCATACATTACTAAAGACTCTTAGAGAACTCAGGAAATTCAGAAATGGCAACTGCACACTGGCACTGGTTTTGCTATCCTATTTAGCAGAAGATGGTTAGAAATGTGGCTTTTTAAAACAGTAACAGAATGCAATGCTTGCTTATTTTTTTACCTTAGTTTCTTAGCAGTCATAAAAAAAATGTTCTTTCTGGAAATTCACTTACCCTGTTTCATTTGTTAGAGTTGCTATGTGGGAGTTGGTCTGTGAATTCTGCGGAATTACAGATGTTGCTTTATTTAATCCCATGGTGACTCAAAAAAAAAATAATCAACATCTTAAAAAAAATAATAGATTAGAAAGAAAAATGAAGTTTTGCCCACTGAAAAATATGCACTGGTACTAAAATTGGTTAGATACTTGTCTTAATTTTTGTTCCCCACATAGCAATGTAATACTAATTTGAAGCTAATAATTTCAAGGTTTCTTTGGAGTTTGATCACACAAATGTTACACCTCCAACAGCATTTTACACTGGCAGTCAGCAAGCACATTGAAAGGTTTCAGACTTCAGGAATGCTGCCAAGGATATGTCATATCAAATGTAGCGCGAACAGCAACACTGCAAGGCCCTGCAAACTGCAACAGGCACTGAAAGGAAGCCTTCTCAGTAGCTTATAAGTAAAGGCATTGATTTATTTAATTGTTTTTTTGGTGATTGCTAATCCATATATAGAGGAAGTATATGACAGAGCATGGCACTATCAGATTTTATTTTCTCTTTGTGTGGGTTGCTCTTACAATTGCCATTCATGCACTCTGCGACACTTCCCAGAAATGGGAAAAGGGGGTAAAGTATTTTGGTCATCCTGCATGTCTACTTACTTTTTTTAATTCTGCTCATAAGACGGGGCAGAATTATGTTGCAGCCTACTTTTCACCCTTATTTGAAATTCCTTGGTTTCTATGGAAACAATGTGTTCTATTGTAATTGTAAATCGGGGGACAGTAGTGTCCCAGCATCTCATAAAAAGCAGTAGCATAAGTTCTCTGTGACTATGTGGAAAACTTGGTTTGCTCTATGAGGCTTCTATGTAGAAGTGTATTCTGAACAATAATCAGAAGTCATCTAATGACCTGGATACTCCAAAACCAGATTTTATTAAAACATCTATTATCTCTTCTCAAGATTACCTAACACACAAAATCTTCAAATATGTATTTGCTGTATTGACACCTGCCAGCTGTTATTGACCCCAAAATTCATGTCCATCATTCATCAAACCCACTGATGAGTATTTTTCAGTTGCATTGTTTGTGTAGTGTATAGTTGCTCTGCAGAACTGTAATTGATATCTCTGCTTCCAAGGAGTTTTGGATTTCTAGTCTGTGCTTTTAGACATTCCTAAGACCTGGAGGCTAATATTAAAAGTGTTAGGATGATAAGCCAGTGCTAAACTGATAGCTATGATTGAATGAAACCAAAATAACATAATGATTAGTCATAATACCGTAAAAGAGGACAATTTAAACAAAGAAGAGTTTCTTAATCATGGCTCTATATTTCTTCTGTCTCAAAAAAAAAAAAAAAAAAAAAAAAAGGCAGAAGGATTCCTAATGGGAAATTCCTCCCTTTTCCAATTCTCAATGTTTTTCAGAATTTCTAGAAGCCATTTTTTGAACAATTTTAAAAATGTTTTAAAACTCCTAAAAAAGAAGTAAAAAAAAAAAAAAAAGTCATACAGCCTTGAACTGTGAAACATGTTCTATTTCCATTTTTGCATCAGCTTTGCATTCTTCATTTAAACACCAAAAATATGCATCTTATTTCTGTTTACTGGACAAATACTGCAAAGAAGCCGTCGTTGTCTAACTGAAAGTTAGCCTTGGTACTTTTCCCTCCCCCTGTCATGTACGCATAATGAGTTTGGTATGAAAATTAGAAGACACTTTGAGAAGCTAACACATCTTAATATCTTTCTAGATACTTTTTGATTTTATCTTCTTTATGCTTTATTTTCTTTAATACAGCATGAACCTTTATTAAAATTAGATTTTAGAAAATAAAATTAAAATAGGAATTTCAATGAACAAATTGATTAAAAGCTACCTCCTTTTAAAGTATAATTATAAACAGAGAGCCATAATCAAGTGATTGCATTTCAGTAGCTCCCAAAGAGACTAATTCATGAAATTGTGCTCTGACTTTTATATGGATAAAGCAGGAAAATGGTGCTGAATTGCTGCCAATACAGGTACAACCAATACAAGCATGGGAGAAGCTGTCAGTAGTTGTGATCTAGATCAGTTTGTTACCCTGGTAAAAGCTCTATATATTAGTAATTTATAAGGCCCTATATGTAACAACAAAAGATGAAGTCCACGATTCTTCAAGAAGAAGAACTTTATTCAGTAAAATATTAAGAGAAAAAGTAATGATACCAAAACAGCATCAAAAGGAATAATGTAATCCTGATGCATATGAAGATGAGAGTAGGAAAAGACAGACTATATTTCTTGTAATCTTGATGACATAAATACTTCTGGAATTCTTTGTTCCTGCCTTCTACTGCTATGGGGAATGCATTGAAATATTGAATAGAATTTAGAAAAGCACCATGAAATACATTTAAGAAAGGCAAATGACCTATTTTTTAAAAAATATTTATCTTATTAAAAAAGAAAAAAATAAAAGCCAAAGGATAATTTTATCAAAATAACGAAGAATGATGCTAGTTTATATGTACCTATACAGAAAAAAAATCAAACAACATAACAAGAACCTATGAGCTGGAAAAAGACACTAGATGTGTTCAGTAACAAGAAGCAAGGCAAACCTTTTCTGCAGCAGAAATAATTAACCACTAGAACTACTTGTCATGGCCTGAGACAGACTGAAAATCTGTCACTGAAAATGTTTATTTTCTTGGAACGGGCTTCCCCAGGAAGTGGTGGAATCACTGTCCCTGGAAGTGTTGAAAAACCATATAGATGAGGCTTTTAGTGACCTGGTTTGGTTGTGGACTTGGCAGGCCTGAGGTAAAGAACTTGATCAGCTTTTCTATGACTCTGGGATTCTATGATTCATCCCATACTGTTATACGTAACAATCACATCAAGTCTTTCTCATGGTTGAGTAGGCTTGTGTGCAAGTGCTTTGTCTATTTGGGAAAATCATCTTCTTCCTTACAGTAGCTAGCTAATCTTTAGGAAGTCTTAACTAGATGCATATGTTTGTGGTTTAGTGATCTAGATATTTTCTTCTCTTTCTTCTTAATAAAATGACAACTACAACTTTTATTCAGAATTCCTTAAATATTTATAAATATATTAAATTCTTTCTTGTTCTATATTCTGCACTCAAAATATTTTGTTGCGGTTACCCACCTGGTTCATCATTTTATGGAATGCTATGCAAATAATCTATGGGGTTACTGTTATTGTCATTTTCCTGTATTATCTCAAAAGATAAACTTGCTGTCTCAGTCCTAACCTCTCTTTTCCTGCTGTTCTTTTCATCTCTAAGGCTTTTAAATAGCAAAATCAAAACTTCATGGTGTGTAACTACTCAGAAATAGGCTCCATTAAGTGAAATTTAAAGGAGTTCTCATATTCCAAGCTGGTGCTTTTATCTCTTCAATAGCTGTCGTTTACTAACGGTCCAAACCAGGTTTTTCAAAACTAGTCCTATAACATTGTGGCCAGAATTTATCTTTAAGCTTTTGACAAATGAGATGAATTCAAGATACACTCTTCTGGTTTACTTCTGCAGGCAATTTATATGTCACAGTTATCAGAAAACTTGTGTGTTACAAGCACTGTTTTTATTGGATATGATGGAGGGCTAACTCGAAATTTTAGCAGTCATTTAAGGTGGCATTTGTGGAACTGATTTATGTTATAAGATTTTTTTAAAAGAGAGCAACTAAAGAAATACTGGTTCTTGAACAGTAGTCTGAAATGTTTAAACACCAAGACCATCATGAGTTCCTTTCCTGGAATTTCAAAATTTTTAGACCGTATGTGCTCTGTTAGGCATCTAACTGTATGAGTTTTCAATTACCCATTTGTAAGAAATATTACCAAAATCAGTAATACTTTACATGGCAATTCCTTCATGCAAGACTTTTTTAATTATTTTATGAACATTGCAATATTCTGAGGACAAAAGTTTTATTTTATTTTTTAATATATCCAATGTCTAAATCCAGTGTGAACAATGAAAACTGAGGAAAAAAAAATGAAGTCAAAACACACCCTTCTGGAATATTTTGTATGTATCTTGCACCTGTAGATACCAAGAACATGTATCCAGTATTAAGTATCTAATATTAGGTATCTAACAATTAACTTAATCTGAGTGCAACACATTCAGCTAGACTTCTCAGTTGTTATTAAAAATACTCTTCAGTTCAGCCTGAATATTCTATGTCATGAAACGCAAGAATAAGTTTTTTAATAAATACTTAAACGCAGCTACATTATTTCTCTAATTTACTTTCCACACCTGTGGTCTTCTGGATTTTCTATTAGAACTCCACTTACTTCAGGCAAAAATGTGCTGAAACAAGCTGAAAATACACATCAGCACTCAGAATCAGGTAATAAAGATGACAGTTGCTCTTTTCCTTATAGCACAGACAACTCAAAGCAAGGAAGGACCCTACAGAAAATCCTGCGTTAAGTATTCTGTTCAGCAACTGAATCTTTCTGTGCTGGGTCCTTTCCTTGGGAAAAGTGAGGATGGAAGATACTTCTGAAATGGCCATTTGTTTATAACATAAGCCAGGCATTCATCTCTCCTGTCCAGGGAGGGCTGCTCATAACAATATTCTTTCTTATACTTCTGTTGAACCCAGCTCTATAAAAGCACTTCCTTAGGAAACGAAAAACCACATGCAATTTTCTCCTTGTTTAGCTTGTTTCTGTCAGCTCCCTGAGTACAGTTCAAGTACCCCACACTTCTCCTCTTGCTAGTTTCAGATATTGATGTATAACTTTGCTTCTTCCATGTACATTTTCAACCAAATTAGAGATGATGTGTTTTGTAGCCCTACAGACTTTATAAGCCTCATGGAAGCTTAAAGCAGCAAAATCAAGAACAAGAGTATGTGTTTTTAGTATTGCGTGTTAATCATCTATCTTATATTCATCAACTCATTTTCTTAATTCTTTTCTTTAAATAAAATTCAGGTAATATGAAATATTCATTTGTTCTATTTTGATATGTATCAACCAAAGACCAATAAAGCCCACTAATAGTAACAGAATGTTGAAACAGCCTTTGCTTTGTACTCATCTGATATAATTAACTTTGCTTCCTGCTATAATCTATATATGCTCTATTGTGTCAAGAATGAGAAAGACAACCTCTCAGACAATGCAACAGCCTTTAGTCAGCTGGACAAGCTGCTTTAATTGCATCTAGTGGAAAAGGACTTGTGTAGGACAGTTATATGCAAAGAATAGGTCTTGAAACACCAGCTGAAGGCAAATAAAGCATATTAGTCTCAGTTTGGAATAGACTGGAACCAATTATGTCTTTCTGCTAAAATAAAATTCTGTGATGTTGCTACTCAGAGCAAAATGTATGTTACAAATGACAGATTCACCACATCTTCCAAATCTTTATTAGTGACAATATATCAGTGGGAAAAAGTCATAAGACTTGTTCAGTCTTCACTTCCTTAGAATTAAAGGTCAGGCTAACGTACTTATGTCTCTCTTGATTTCTGAACTTCAGATACGTACAGTAACTTTTCAGGATCAACATTGCATCTTGATTTGTCTGTTGGAAATAACAGGCAATGAAAAACTATCTGATAAACTCTGCTTCTACTTTTAGAAATTTTGCTGTAAACCAGAATATTTATTTATGTATAAAATATTCATACTTCAATCTGAAACAACTAAAAAAATAATGCTGAAGGTATATTTTAATTTGTTGCCATCTTCCACTACATTCTTAAGAAAAAAAACACCAGGATCATTTTTTAGAGCAAAAATGTATTAAATTACACCTTTCCTTACAACATAAAAAGAAAAATGAAGCTTTCACAGATACTTTCTGCTGTAAAAAATAATTAAAACTCAACTTCAAAAAACTCAGAAAAATATTTATGAGAATTACACATCTGTACTTGCCATGTCATAATGTTGTCCTTCGTAAAATATTGCTTTATACCATACAGTCCTGGCTTGTTTCATTCACACAGAGATTAGCACTCTAGTTCTGTAAAGATTAATGCATGTGTACACTGTTTGTACACTCTGAGGAGTTTCACTGATGCCAATAGAGCTGGTTGCAGCACAGAAAGTTAAGATAGGAATTAGTCTTTTCACAATCAGCCTCTAAGCTTATTATATCAGGGCACAGAATGAGGTTAGACTGCACTTTTAGCCAGGTTTGTGAAGCCCTGTTGCCTAAGCCATTACAGCATGAGTAAAAAGAATAGCAGAATTTAACACAATGGATGAAACACTTTAGGGAAAGAGTGCACTAAGAAGGCTTACAATGTTATTATGTAGCATAATGCAGGTTAGGCAATTAAATAATCTCCTTTTTGGTAAAAGTCATTATTCTACTGAGTGACCACGTGCCAGAATCAAATCTTAATGGCTTATACTGCGTACTTGAAAATGGTCTGACTCATTTCAGCCAAGAACATTCTGTTTATTTTCTTAGTTCTAACATTATCTGATACAGAAAAATATTACCTTTAAGTTGTTCCCAGTGCACTCATACTCTTTGTTCTAGGAATACAGGGAATCTTGAGTATTGTCAGCTGAAACAGATTTTTTCATATACTTTATTTTTAGCAACTGCTAAAGTTCATCTTTCTCTGACTGAGAGTATCGAGATTATGGGAAGATCAGAATTTTCTTGCAAAGTACTTTCTAGTACATCTTACCTCTGTGAAGTCTGAATAATCAGAGAGGGGATGAGTTATTCTTTAAAAAAAAGAAAAGTAATGGCAATCTCACATGGAGTTTAGAAGAGGAGTTTTCCCCAGAATGTGCTGTTCAAAGTAAAACTAGGGGTACAATTGCCAGAAATATTTTCTCTGCAAACTCTCGTCTGGCATCTTCTCAGAAATTGTCAGTGTTAGCTGATCACAAGGATGGTCCAAGCTGCTGAGCCTGGCTGAGTCCTGTCTTGGGTATACGTTTTCTCTTGTCCAAGTTCAGTTTTCTCAGAGAAAATAGAAAGGAAAAATACAAGCTTTGTTTTTTAAGAGATTGAAATCAACTGATTAAATATTTTACACAGGAATTAGGTGATATTATATACTTTATGTATCACTTGATGTCTTCATAATGCCCCTGAGAATTGTAGTAGTTTTGTTCTCATTTCATAAAATGGAGCTGGTTCGGCCAATTCATCCATCGCTTTTTAGAGATATAGCTCAGGTTCAGATAAACCTGGGAGACTTTTTCTTGTAATTGACTCCAAAAAGAGTGTAGATAATCAGCTTAGATAGAAACATCTACACTCTGTCAGTAGGGGAACCATCTATTGGTAGACAATATCTATGCTGTTCTTCAAACTAGGACTAGGAAAGGAAAGAAGTGTACAAGTAGAGTACCTGGGAAAAACAATGGAATTTACTTGTCACCACAGGGGGAATCTAAAGGAGATGGAGAATACAGCTTTTCAGGCTTTTCTCACCACTCACAAAACCATCCTTCCTCTATTTTTAGTTCTTTTCCATTTGTTTACGAAATAAAATTTTGTGGCAGCATTGTCTGTTTTGGTTTTGTTTCATAAAGCTGTTTTGTTTTACCTCTGCTTAAAGAAAGGCTTGCTCTCTCAGGTGACAAATCCACAGACAGGTCAGATAACACAGCTCTTGACCCATACCATGTGCTTTCATTGTTATGATCAATATTTGGATTCACAGAGGAATTTGCAACAAGATTTTTACTTCCACCAAGCAACTCTTCTGAAGCAGCTAATCACTATGTAGAGGTATCTTAAGGCGATAAACCTGATAAACCACTCCGAAGATGTACCTACCGGGTAGTAAAGATCTGCTTAAATCCCCTTTAATCCTAATAGGCTGTTTTAAATATAAAAAATTTGGTTTACGTTAACTGAATGTAACCTTTCAGCTCAATATAATGCAATACTAACTTTCTCCTTGTGCGCTTCATAAGATCTTTTTTTTCTTCTATTAATAGTAGAGAAACTACTAAATAATACTTGCAGTGTCTTTATGAGTTGAAAAGACCTTATTTGTACATTTATTTTTTATCTTACAGTCTTGCCCCAGTTGTCTAGTTTTAAGATTTCTGTAAATTAGATTTTTATGTTATAGATGATAGAATAGTCAATTGTTCTTTAATTCTGTGCATATCCATATCCTTTTAGCCAACTAAGTTTTCATGTAACTAAAATGCAAAATGTTATGGAAAATGTTGTAAAAATAGAAATACTGGGTATTTTAATCTTTAATACCTTGCTGTTAATAAAGATTATACTGAACTTTTCTATTGAACTTGAATTTTTTTTTGTTTGTTTGTACATTTGTTGGTACCCATTAACAGATACTTAAAGAAAAAATTTTTGTGCTCTAAAGAGCATTCACTCATTCCCTGCTTTTTAAAGAGTACCCACAGTAGAATAAGTTGACAGTGCAACAGCTAACAATAATGGTGTCTGTCTAGAGCACTCACCATATCTAAATGGACTGAAATCTAGATCCCACACCACAGGTGAGTACATCAGTAGCTGAGACAGCATTTAAATACTGATGCAGCACTTAACACAGATCTTTTTCATTTAAGGTCGCCTAGGCTTAGTTATTCAGTCTCAGACTTGATTGATTTTACTTGATTTTTATATTTAATTGGTGAAGCAACCGTCAAATGTGAATATATGCTAGACATACCTCCAATAGGTCAAAGGTCTGGCCTACCAAGATTGATTTTTACATGTAATGTGATGGTGATCCCAGAGTTAAAAAACAACTTTTTCCTATTTATTCTTATTTACTGATTAATGAGCTGGCTGCATTCAGCACTATGGCAATAATGAAAAATAACTCTTTATAGGTGAATATCTTATAGGTGATTTTAATCTCTAAAATATTGTATACAAGAGAAAATGGCTAAATATAGACATTTGATATGGAAACATACTGTGAGAGTGATTGTTTGCTAATATTGCTGATTCTTAATCCCACAGTACTGTAGAAGTGTGTGAAAGCTTGCAATTGACACACTGTGGGAATTATGACAGCAAATTTAGCTTTTCTTATTTGATTTCACATCTGTAAAGTAAGTTATTTCCCTATACAAAAAATAAGCTTTTAAGCTTATTATATTGCTTATTCTTTAAGAGTTTTTTGAGAGATGCTGTTGGAAACAATGGAATTAAAAATTATTTTTAGACATATTTTGAAATATGAATATAAAACCAGTTTGTTAAATAATGATTTGCCCTGACCACACCAGTGGCCATGAAAAATCCCAAATTAATTTCCAAAGGTCACTATTTCATCTAGTGTCTGCTGAGTGCTTGTTGGACTTTGTATCTCAATGTCATAAAGGTATATTAATTATTTGTGTTATGTTATGCCTATTGTGTGAATTTTTCTAATTCTGTATACACTTACAGAAACACATAAAGTGATCAGCTGATTAATACATATCTTACTGTTATTGTTTTATTAAGATTAATTTAACTGCATTGATGAAATGCATAATTAGTTTAAGAGTGATCCAATCTATTTTCTGTTATCCAGATTGTATATACTTTTAAGTTAAGAAATCTTACTCTGTGGCTAAGTGAAACAGTGTTTATCTACTCTCTAATCATAGTTGATACATATGAAAAGCACATTCAAATGTGAAAAGCAATGTGAAAGTACCTTAATTTAATGTAGTCAAAGAACAATTAAAGCAATGTAGTTTCAAAGTGGTTTCATGCTCACTGAGTTAAACAGAAAAACTTCTATATTCACTGAGCTTGAAGCTTAGTTTCTCATGTGGCTGAAAAATTGATCTATTGCATAGAGTGATCCTTGCTTTTATTTCTTCTCATGTCTGTTTTGTTTTTTCTTTTTTTTTCTTTTTTTTTTTGTTGTGTTTTCCTTTACCTAATGACGTTTCCATCACACTGACAGGTGATCAGCTCTAGTAATCGTTGTTTTAAGACAAACAATTCCCATTCATTGTTACAAATGCAGGTAGTTGTCTTCTATTTTTGCTTTTGCATATGTATAGACATAGATGTATAGACATAGATGGAACAATAACTATTCATCATTCTAAATAAGGCCTTTAGCTTCTATAACAACTCTGTTCCTCTATTTTGTCCTTATTAAGCTCTACAAAGTCTTCAAGAACATCAACTAACATGAGGGCAATATTGCAGAAGTAAACATGTACCAAGACAGATGTTTTGCATATGACTTTGAATTAAGACAATATTTAAGCAATTTTATGACCTCCTCAATGTCAAAAGGGAAAAATTTGCCTGAGGGTTAATTAACATCCTAGCGCCTTTATGACATTACAGCTATTTATTTTACATTGTTGGATTCTTGCTAACAGTAAGAGCTTTTTAAGTATATATTCAAATTTTTATTAAAAAAAAATCTCATGCATTATCATTTACTCAGGTAATGCACACACTGTCATGGAAAACACAAAAGTACACTAAAATTACGATTACGTCATAACTTTCACTCTATTTTTCATTAATTCATTATAGTCAGAAAATCTGTTGGTTTTGTTCAAAAGTAAAAGCCTAGGGTCAGTGTATGCATGTTCTTTTACACTAGAAGTTAAGAAATTGTTTGTTCTGGTAATCTCAGTTATATGTTTATGCGTTATTCCTCATGCAGCATTTTCTAAACCAGTGTGCATTATGCCTATGGCAGGAAAAAGAAGTCTTGCATCATTAAAAAAAACTTACAAATGGATGAATAGTAGCAAGCTGTATTCATGCAAAAGAAGAAAAATATATGCTTTCTGAGATAGCAAGTGTCAGTAAAATTGTTTGAATGTATATTTTATTTGCAATAAATAGTTTAAAAGCTGTTTATAATAATCCAGACAGGCTTTTGCTTTTTGTTTTTCATTTTTTTTCTCTTGAGTAATGAGTAACTGACCATATTTAATAAAAGGACAAGCATAATTTGGTATTCACACAAAAGGCAAGTGACTACATATCTTCTCATGTATGCATCTACAAAAAGATGGCTGTCTGTGAGAGGCTGAACTGAAATCAGACTCCACCATCCATTGCCTTAAAGGTTGGTATAAGACCCTGAGGTCCACTGTCTCAAAGATGGGTGTGAGGAGCTGAGATAAGACTCCTCTGTCCGTTATCTCAAGAATTAGTGTGGAACTGCTGCCCATTATCTCAAGGATGGCTACAGGAAGAACTGGCTGCAAGACCAGTGAAACTGTATGCACATGATCTGCCAGGAATGTGCAGTACATGGCATTAAGAACAGAGATACTCCC
>JBCJKH010036441.1:0-12970 GCA_039877255.1 Loriculus beryllinus
ACCCAACTTTTTCACCAATTAATTTTCAAAGCTTTTCAACAGCCATCGCTGGCTTGTAAATTCTTGTTCTCTCATTATTTACTCTGTCCTGTGTGCAGAACCTGCAGTACATGTAAACAGTCTGACATACTAGGCTTATTTCTTATCTCAGCTGAATGAGCGCCATGCCAGTGATTTTGGTGGAGTCACCCTCATTCCAGGCCAGTCATGAATAGAAATCAAGCCTTTCAATAAAGAATGTTTGAACAAAAAAAACGTAGCTGAGAAAAGACGGAGTGTATTAACAGCTGATTGCATTCTAATATTTTTGCCTTCCCACTGATTGCGGCAAGAGTGAAGATGATGAACATCCTGTTCAGTTATACTTGTTATTGAGTTGGAAAGCTCTGAGGTGGGTAGAAGTGGAGCTCTGTGTAAGACACAGCCCAGCTATCTCCTCCTGCAAACCTGCATCAGAGTCTTCAGGCACATAGATGAAATACAAATGCTTCTATTTTGGTGCTTTATCATAGTCGCCAAGGTTTGAAAACATTAGCCTAATTTTCTCACCTATATTGTAAGGGATTTTCCTAAGTTTTTTCTAATTACAAATCCTTTCTTTTTTTACCCTCTGTATCCTCATACCGGTTTGGGTTTTACTTTTTTTTTTTTTTTTTTTTAATATAAATTAACATTTAAACATTCATTTTGTGGATAAAGCAACTCTAGGATGTATGATGCTACTTCTCTTTTTATAGCTATGTTTTTTTAGAAGCACAAAAAATTATTAAAAATAATATAAATAATCATCTTTGTGGCATCTTTGCACACAAAGCCCTTCAGAGAGGCAAGAACCTCAATTTTCAAACAAAATTCAGTTTTTCAGAATGCCATTAATTTGCATTTCTGCATAGCGGCCTCTTAGAGGAAGCCTCTGTTTAACTTCAAGCTATGAAGCACACATGCTTGCAAATTGCTTTGGAAAATCATAGTCCCTTCAGTAAAATATTATCTGTATTCAGCACCTGAAATAGGACAACTGAATGACTTTCTAAAGACCTGTTTCCAAAGAACATGCTTTTTGTACCAATACCTAAAAAAATCTATTTCTAACACCAAATCACTAAGGGTTTTTTTAATATATTACTCATGAAAGTCCAGCTTCCATGTGAATTCACAATCTTCATATGGTTTCCTTCACTTCGCACCTGAAAAGGTGCAAGAAATTCTTATTGTTTGCTAAGCGATGTTGGTGGTGTCGGCGCTTTGGAAACACATGGAAATGTGATTCTTGTCTTAAGGCTCAGTCAACCACAGAAAATGGTTCAGACATGCCTGAATATGTGAAGGTAAGAAGATATTTGTTTATACGCTTAATAAAGTGAGTGAGCTTGAAGGAATGGTTTGCTTGCAAGTTGGGAGCAATTCCCTGCAGGTAGATGTTCCCACTTCTTTAAGAAAAGATGGAAAAAGTTACCGCTACAAAGCTGAAGTCCCTGAAGCTCTTAAAAAAAAAAAAACAACCAGAAACGTTTCCAAGAAACAGGTTTAGGAAGCCAAAGTTGGTGAAGGACAGGCTTTTTCCCACCAGGGCAGTTTCTCAACCCAGCCAAACTCTAATCTGGGGAGAAGCAGTTTTCCCTGAAATCGCTCACCAAGCTGAGCCATCAGACTAATTCAATTCAATTTTGGTGTATATCCATGAGAGAGTTTAATAGTTCTTCCAGCACAGAAAGAGAAATACCACCAGCAGTTGCAGGGAGCCAGAGGCTATCTGGCTTTTGGAGTATCAGGGAGAAGCTAAATAGGCTGGGAGCTGGCTGCAGAAAGAAGGCTCGGTAGCTTGGATATTGGGATGAAAGTCTCAGAGCTGGCATGAGAAACAGTATGTTTCTGGTAAAGGGGCTTATAATAGCCATGAAAGAGCCTTGTGGGTGGCCCATTAAAAAGGGGGGTTACAGCTGTGTCGGAAGGAGGCTGGCAGAAGAGGGTTCCTGGATGTTGAGTTTGCCAGCCTGAGTATGTTTGTAGCAAGACAATGACCTACAGAGAGCTGGCTTTCTGCACCCAGAAGATGTTGAGCTGTCTTTAGGGCTGAATGAAGCGTGGTGATTTTACATTGGTTGGTAACCATTTGTATAAACAGAATATGAGAAGAATATTCCTCAGAAACAAAGGTTGAAAAAGGGTACCTTCATTTCAATAGGATCAAATGAACACAGCATTCCTGAGAAAGGCTTATTTAAGCACATCTGTAATCCTCTTGGTACTGAGGTAGCACATCCTCCTTAGACTAACTTTTCTAATTCTTTACTCACTTTAAAATTATAGAGTAATTCCAAATAAAAAAAATAAATTAAAAAGTAGCATATTAAGCTATTTCCTTGTTTCCCTACCCTCTGTGGACTTGGAATACAAAAAAGAATTATTCCTCTAACAAAAAGAAGAGAAAAAAGAGAGAACTGTTACAGGATTGAAAGACTTTTGGTGTCTTTCCTCTCTTGTTTACTTTGTTTATATGTATGTTAAATATAACCGTATCTTCCAATCTTTTTTCTATCTTCTGAAGAGTTTTTTTTTTTTGCTACCTTTCTCTTGATTTTCTTTGATTGTATCTTTCTTAAAATAGGATGGCTTAGTTCAATATAGTACTCTAGCTAAGTCCTTACCAATGCCAGAGACAGCAGGACAGCAAACTTTCAGACAGCACAAAATGGCACATGCCTTTTTATAAGAGCATGACATACATAGTGAATTCTGTGCTAGTCTGTGAGGCTTTCTAACTTTTAGGTCCTTTCTGTGTTACTGCTGCCAATCACTTAATGATGTCTTCTGTATTAAACCCCCAAATGCAATATATTGAATTTTACCTTTATTGAAATTCACTTTTTTTCAAATCAAATGATTTTTCAGACTATCAATCAAGATCATCTTCAGTGAACCTTGCCTGACATCTTCACTCACATTTTAAAGAAAGTAAGTTCTCTCCTCCAAACTATTAGAATATACTAAAGAATATTAAGCACAGGACAGAGACCTACAGAACTCAGCATAATAAGTAATGACTGACAAATAGCTCTGCACCAGATGTGTGCTTTTAGTTGTAAGCCTGCCCAGACCATCACCTATACAAGACTTTCTTGACAGGGTGACATGTGGAAAGATCTCAGAGGCCAAAAGTCAAGATATGCCCTCCTGCTGCCTCTCTCACTGTATATGACATGTTTTTCTCTGAAAAAGAAAGGAATTACAGTGAATATGTTTAACTCTTTACAAAT
Source organism: Loriculus beryllinus (assembly GCA_039877255.1). Lineage (NCBI taxonomy): Eukaryota > Metazoa > Chordata > Aves > Psittaciformes > Psittacidae > Loriculus > Loriculus beryllinus. Next base: position 3,258 of record JBCJKH010036441.1, read on the forward strand.
CAGTTGTCTTTTTTCTTATTATGTGATTTTATTTTCGATACTTCGCAAGCTGCTTTCAATAATTTGCATTTGATTCTTCCCGGCCATCAAAATGTTTTACTTTTATAATTCCATTCCACTCATTTCAAAATTAGAAAAATCTTTGCTATCAGATTCCCTTGGCTTCCATGATCTCTTCAAGAAAGTTGCTGCAGGGTTGGGGGTTGCTGTAATACACTTCATCAAGACCTCCTAAATTTGAGAATATCTAAAATATTAAAATGCTTTTGAGCCTTGGTTCTTGCTTCTGGTTTGCATTCTTCTTATTTTAAACATATAGAAAACCAAATTTTTCATGATACTTGAAATAAAAAGGACTTTGAATTTTTCAGCCTGTTTTCATCTATTACTTTCTCCCCTTCCCCACTGAATACTGGGTTTGTTCTTATTTTTTCCTTTCATTTGATTCTAAAATACAATTAGAAGGTTTTATTCTTGTCTATATTCTCTTGTTAGTCACCTAACTGAAGAATTTGATTGTATGCTCTCAATCAGTTGATTTTTTAATAATAATTTTAACAGTAATAATAAGCTGAACTATCTCAGCCTCCTGGCTCAATTACATCATTACAGGTTGTTCTACTTTAATCCGTCCCCAGAGTCTTTCAAGACAGGCTTCTGGTTTCTTGGAAGCCATCACATTAAGCATATTAATTTTTGATATATTACACTGCAGTACATGTTGTGTTTACTATTAAGTCTATTGCTCAGTCTATATTCACACTTATATGAAGGGTGTCTAAGGAACAGAGGATTTGTGTGTCATAAGAAGGCGGTCTCATAAATTATGGTGATTAATGGTCATAAAATCATAAGCATACTAAAAACGTAGATGGCAAAATGTGTACTGCTTTACAACTCACTCCTTAAATAGAAAGAGAACTCCAGCTATGTTGAATATCTCTCAGCACACATTGGAGAATTACTTTCTCTGTAAGCTAAAGTAACTTCCTGCACAGTGAACCAGTTCTCTTTCTCTTCTGTTGAGATTCCCATTCCCATGAGGAAGGAGAGCTGAGAGTCTTTTGTATTTTACTGTGCCCTATGCTGAACAGAAAGCCTAAGGTCTTGCCTAGCATAAAGGAACTGAACTAAGTAGACAGTGCATGCAACGGTGGCTTCTGGGAATAGTTTCAGGACTTTGTATTTCCTACTTATTTTGTGCTTTTTTGTCAAAGGGTAAACATTTCAAGCTAAATTATTCAGAAGGGATTTAGGAGGTGTTTTTTTAAGTTCTGTTGAATACAAATGTGTGGAGAGAAAGAAAAATCAAGCATTCGGCTTTGGTTTTGTGTCTTTGTTCACTGGTTACACTGAGATCTTTGAGGAGAAGGATTGTATAGATGTGTGGGGTGATCCAGTTCCCCCTCTTCCTGAGTAGGGTTCTCATAGGAAGCCTCTCCAAACCACTACTTGAAGAGCGCTATCTCAAGCTTACTAAAGGAGAGAAAACAAAAATCCTGGCAAATGAAGACCCATGATAAAATCTGAATTGACTCTACACCAAGGCCACTATGATAGCCACAATTCTTCAGCAAATAGAGGGCATTGAGTACTTTCCAGGAGATGGTATTATGGAAAGTGGTGGCATATCTTAGCACTGCAAACCCAGAATGAGGCCTCAAAATGTACAGTGAATTTGCCTTCCTGAAAAAATATCTTATTTATATGTAGGTGATCGGATATAGCTCCTTAAAGTATAAGGCTTAATATTTAAGTAGGAGCCATGTACTTCTGGATTATCACACTGAGAATACATGCATACACTGAAGTGCTGGTAATTTAAACAAAACCAGCATCAGTAATTACTAGAACCACAACATGCCCAAGCACACATAGCCTGCATGAAGCCAGAAAAAGCTTTTTGAGCCCGTAGAGTGAAGCCTCCTCCTAGGGCTGCTGGAAATGCCATCTTCCAGACTAGTGCTTCCTGCAGCACATGGGGCAGATGGTTCACCAGTACCCTGGGATATGACTGACTGTAAATCAGGGCCTTGACTATGGCTCAAAATTTGTAATAGATGTGTTTTGAAATTTGTGAGGATGCTGATATGGGAGGTGACTGAGAGGGGAGCAGTCGTTTCTTGACATCTAAGAAAGGAGAAAAAATTACACAGTATTGTGCTCTCTAGTGATACTGAGGACTCAAGGCTTGGTTATGCTAAGTAACCTGCTGGACCTGCGTGCCTTGGTTAGGTTGAATGAAACCAAATGCTATTAATATGGTCACTGTCTCCCTTCAGTGTGCTCACAGTGTAATTTTGGTAGTGGAAGAAATATTAACCCCCAGAAAGCTATGTTCCCCGTGACAACCTGTCTCTAGGAGAACAGTGGACTGCCTCCTTTTACAATTGGTCTTTTGGTACTCTGGCATTCACCCATGCTAAGTATTATTCTTCTTATCTGCTATTAGAGATTTGACCTAATTCCATGTGATACAGAAGCATGTGTTTACTTTTAAACATGTGAACCACTATGCTGACTGCAGGACAATTACTTTTTAGCAACCGACCTCAGGACAACAATTCTGTTCCAAGGCAACACACTGTTCCAGGTATTTTTATAATGATATTCTCTCATAGTTCACAAAGTTGTAGGTGGCAAGTTGCAGGCATACACGAGAAGTTGTGTACATACTGGCTTTTCAGACAGGAGGTCTAGGTTTACATCCTTGTCCTCTGTCTCAGCATGATCTGTGATTGTTTAGGGCAGAGTTTTCAAGCTAGGGCAGTTATTTCTAGGTAGGTTTCCAGTATGTAACTGTGTGACTTGCTTGCTTGAAACCTTCTCAACAGTATTAAAATAAATTTTGGAACTTCAAGGGAATACTACTCTTCCTGTGCTTAAAATTAAGTACATGCTCAAGAACTTCACTTGTCTGAGCTTGTGAATAACAGTCCCCAAACTAATCAGAAATGGGAGTGAGCTACTTATGACAGAGTCCCAATGCAAAATGAAGTATTGAAAGATAAGGATGATCTTGGTGGACAAAAACACAAATACAATCAATTCTCCTTATGACATATCCTTTGTAGATTTCTATCATAGGCTTGAAATGTTGCAACAACCTTGGAAGAATTTTAGGGATGTCCCTAAGGAAGAAATGAATTCCTAATTTGCATAGGAAGGGAAAGAGGTAAGGAGAGAGGAACACCCTTGCTGCTATACAACGCTTTTGATTCTTAAAATTCCTTGCCAGAAGTCAAGGTGTAATGTGAGATACGCAAGCTTTGTTGGAAGAAAGTTAGGATTATATTTTGCTGTCTTGTTTTTCCCTTTGCCACTTTGTTTCCAACCCTGATATTAAGAATTTAAGATTTTTCTTTGCTTGAAAAGATTACATTGATTTTCCCCATCATCTTTCCCAGTGCCAGAGTTGAGGCCAAGAGAAGCTGACAAATTCAGCTCATGTCCTGTATGCTGGAGGTAAAGTATGCAAGTGCCAGCCCAGCGCTCCCCTCATGAGTTGCACCCTGACATGGGGCTGAATGCTCTCAGCCAGGCTGGGAGGGTCAGCCGGGGCCTGGGAGTGCCAAGTGCTGTATTGAGAAAGCTGTTCCTGGCAGTCACAGAGAACACCCCTTCTTCCAGGATCAGGTAACAAAGAGAGACCCCTCACAGCAGACCCCCGGGGAACCTTTCAAACCCGTCCACGGCTCCAAGGGAAAATGCAGCAGCTTTCAGCACAGGAGAGAAGGTTGAAACTAAATTAACTAACAAAATTTTTTACCATACTGATCTGTGAGACTGTGTTTGAAAAAAAATCTACAACCCCTTCCTGCAAAGTTGCTATTACTGTAAAATATTCAGTAGAAGGTGTTTTCAGCAGAATTAAGAGGCAGCTCCCTTAGTGTAATTTTCAGGGAATTTAGTTCTCTTGACAACCCTTTGACCTGAGATCCCTGCTGTAAAATGCTAGTCTGTTCTACCTGTTCTGAAAGGTATCTGGTAGTTTGATCACTCAGGTGGGCATTGTGACCATGCTATTGTTTTTATCGCTTCAATCCTTAAGGCTTCTCTCTGCACTGTCAGACTCAGGAAAGTCACCAGGGGAATTATTTGAAAGTCTGCTTGTAACCAAAGTGCAGGTTTTGTAGTAGGTAGGTAAACGTTAAGAAGCAGGCTACCAGGGTATAATCTCATGGTGGTTATCAATAAAATAACAGAATCCGTATCTTAAAAATATGTCTTACAAATGTTAAAGTGTATGTTACCTAATACTTGTGCCAGGTCTCAGCTTACTTTCTCCAGTCACACCCAAGCTAGATGATAGACTCACCGGTACTCAAATCATAGTTCATTAAACTATGACTGGATCTGTCATTTGACTGTTATATTTCTTACCCCTTCCCCAAATAATCCTGTCCTACTTATGAACAATTCAGCGGGAAGGGAGGAAGGGGGGATGTGTATTTCTCTAAGACACAAAATGCCCTAAATAAGTCTTTCACCTAACAACCATAAGACAGCATGTTTGTGAAATGCCATGTCTTCTCTGCTCCACATGGGAAAAATAAAAAGCTCAACAAAGCTGTTTGTCTAATGAGAGCAGTAGGTAAGAAATAAAAGCAAAAAACCAAGTGGTGTTAAACGTAGAGAGCCATTTGCCTGAAACCTGTAACCTGTAACCAATTTGTACTCATATTTCAGTATGAAGTGCAAGCAGCTCTTGGAGTAAATTATGAACATGAAAGCCTATGAAAAAGTATTTACTGCAACATCAACCCTGATATTCTTCTCAGATTTAAAAGGTAAACAAGATGTGGAGAGAGTTGCTATTTTTTCCTGCAGAATAGGTGGCAATTGCGCTGACATTGTTTTATACCTACTGATGTTTTATTAGCTATTGTTGGATTCTTTTTTAGGTTGATACCAAAACAACAGATGCAAAAGATAAGATTATATTGGAAGAGACTTATACAGGAGTGCATAGCTTCTCATATTCCCAGGTCCTTTAAAAAGATTATACTCCACTCTAATGGAAACAAAATGTGCAGAAGGAGAGTGCATTTCATTACAAGGAACCCAAGAGAACTGTCTGGGTATTCAGCCCCATCTTAAGGCAGTGTTAAAATTGAAACATGAACATTACATTTTCTAAAGACGGTGGTGTGAAATGTTTTCCCTTGAGATGCTTTCAGACCAGATATCATGAATACTACCAAAAGGAGAGTGTCCTAAAGAACTTTTATCTGATATTTTGTGGTTGTACTCATATACTTTTCTCTTTCCAATCCTTTTGCCCAATCTAGGCAAAGCATTTAAAATAGAAAATGGCATATAAAAAAGTGCACATTATGCAATAGCATGAACAATGTCACCATTCCAAATCACAGGGATAAAGGTGGAAACCAGGATGCTCAGGGTGTATTGAAAATAGTTTTAAATAAATCCTTTCAGAGATATTAATTGCTTTTTTTGGAAGAAATGGAAAACAACTGTGTGGAAAGAACCCTATACTCTTTGGCAGAAGAAATTCAAGTGCAGAAGGCAGGACTGAAGTGATAGTAGTTGCAGCTTGAAATGGGAAGCATAACAAATGAAAAGGCTTAGCTTAAAATAATAGTGCCCAAGGTCTTCCAAAAGGTCCTAATTAAGCAAAAAAGTATATTAGCCTCAGGAAACAGCTTCAGTAACCCGAATACCATGACAGTGTAATTGATAAAATATTAACGGGGTGGTTTTAATCCCACAGCAGTCCAGGTTAGGTCATGGACTTGTGAAGTAAGTGTGTGTTACTGAAACATCAGAACCTAAATTTACTCATAAAGTATACACTCTCAGAGAGGTGATCATACACAGAGCAAGCACACACCCACTGGAAGTAGGCAGCCATGCATGCAGAATTACCTCCTGTCTGTGTGGTGCAAAGGCACTACTTAGATCTCTTCTGTGTTTATTAATGGGCCTCAAAGAAGAGATAGCTTGGATACTGTGTATTGCTAATAACTGAAAAAGGTGCACTGGAGCCTGCATAACTAACTGTAAGAGAAAGGATTATAGTAATGCCTGTGAGCAACTACAGAAAAAAATAGAGAACACTGGGCTGTAAAATATAGTTCATACTCCTCTTCTGTAAGGCTTTTTCTTGCAACCCTAATTAGACATGCAAATAATTGATTTTTCAGTTTGGTGGATGAACCTACAAAATATTTCCTAATTTGTTGTAGGTCAAGCCTGAACTGATTTCCTTTTTTTTTAAACCTAGAGCAACATGTGGGTTTCAAGCACTTTTTGAGTTTATGAAAATTACTTTGTAACTACTTTTTTTTTCTAAATGAAATAAATAGGATTTGACTTCTGCAAGGAATAATCATTAAAACTTTTATTTCATTAAGACTTTTATTTAAAAAGAAAAAAAAATTGAATTTGATCATACATCCACAAATTATTTCGGTAGACCTAAAACCTCTCTTCCCATGTATGTTTTTTCTCCATTCCAATGTGAATAAAGACACAATCTCCATTTTGAAAAGCCTTTACAGGTTTTTCTTTTAATTTCATGTTATTATACTTAATTCTGCCTTCCTGTAAATGGAACAATGTAGCTTTCACAGCCACAGGGTCCTGAATCAGCAAAGGATTTGTGTATGCCCTTAATGATAAGGAAACGGAGAAGTCATTTGTAGCCTTTCTTAAAAACTGGGTCAATTAAAAAAAATAATTAGGTGAACATCATTTCAGCAATTTACTTCTGCATTTGTGTCCCCCCTCCTCCCACATTGGTGTCTGCAATAAATATAGAAACTCTTCTGTGCCAAAAATCTTGTCTGTCCTGTCAGGGGTTCCCACAACACACGCTGAGGGAGAGCTGATGGAAGGAGGTCTATAAGCTCCCTGTCCACACCACTGATTCCTGAACTGAGGAGCCCCCAGGTTACTTCAGGTCTCCAAGGTCTAGATCCACGTTTTTGCCACAAGCTGATTTTATCTTGGAGTGATCCCTGTCTGTGTACAGCTCTCACCACACTGATAATTGTGTGGAGGAGATCCAGGCATATGGGCTAGATGAGATCCAAGGAAGACTTAAGTCAAGCTGTCAGCTGAGTGAACCAGTATCCCTGAGTTTTCCCACAGTGCAAACCTTTGGCAGTTGAGGAGCTGTGGACCATACTCATCCTGCCATTGCCCCAGTAGCTAACCCCTTACAAAAACACATCCAGGAGGTGCACAGTAAGACAGGAAAACTGACTTTATCACTTCAGCAAAACAGATAAAATGAATAGAAAAAAAATCTTCCTTAGCAATAATGGCTGCCACTTGTATCAGCAGTACCCAGGACATTTAAAGAGGAATGGTGAGTGCTATACTGCTTCAACAAGCAGTCCAAACAACTTTGTATTCTTTCAGGCTTTTTATTCTTTTCCTTATTTCAGTTACAGATGAATTGTAGCTAAAGACAAAAGTAAAACCATTTTCTCCTATTTAGGGTGTGCTAGAGGAAGCTCAGTTCAGGACGTAAAATCTCAGCCAGATCCAGAGCCCTTTGATAAAACCTGCTTTTGTAGAATCCAGACCCCTGCTGCTGCCTCTTTTCTGAAAGCTGTGCCACTGCTCTTGGCAAACTGGGCCTCCTCTCCTGTTCAGAGGATCCTCATTGGATTCAGACTAGGAAATCCTGTTTCTGAGTGGGGAATGAGGCAGTCCTTGCCATCTGCTCTGCCAGCTCTGTGGGTAGCACTTATTTCTCCTTTCTGTCTGTTCAGGCTCAGGCCCAGAAGTCCCTGCTCCAGAGAGGGCCCATGCAGCTGTCCTGTGCTTAGACCCAGCTCTGGCTCACGATCCCAGACCCAGTTGCTATTCAAACAACAATAGGTGCCCTCCTACTCTCAGTCCCATCTGAAGCACAGATTTTGCCCCTTCCTTCCTTCCAGGTATTTATCAATTCCTATCCCCTCTCCCCCTGACATTTAAAATTTGGAGATCCTACTGATGCACAAATGTTAAAATCCCACAAAAGGGTCAAAGAGGTTTCAAACCTCAAAAAGATGTTTCTCTGTGTGTGTCCACATCTCTTTTTATGTGTAAATCCATGTGAATGATGAGAGAGGAGAACAAACACTGCTGCAGTGTCTGTGAGTCCTTCAACATTCCCAAAGTTTGGAAGTGATGCAAAATTGCAGGAACTGGCTTGGTTGCAGAAAAAGAACAAATCCAACTGACTCATACTAGCTTATTGTGAAGCCACAGGTTCCCATCAGGTTTGTCATAACGTTTGACTTATATTTTAATAAGTCTGTGTCTGTGCTCCATGACAAAAATCTTCATACCACCAAGACAAATACTGGACTTTGTTTCCCACATTACTAGAGTCTGCATGCATGTGCAGCTGACACTTATTACACATTTGGTATTGGCCTCCATGTCTTCCGCCAAAAGAGCTTGTATTTACAATGAATTTACAATGCATTCAAACAGCCTGGCTATAGCCTAATCTGGGCTGATCACTGTCTACACAAGCTGTTGCACTGGACTGCTATGTGGAACAGAAAGTAAATAGAAGGTAGAGGTAACCTGACCCTCATGAAGTCAGGGCAGATTTGGGAGGAAGAGGGTCCTGAGATTAGTCTCTATTCCCAACTTTTCTTGCACATTTTGTCCAATAAGTGTTAAGCGCACTCAGTACAGGCAGTAGCAGCATGTGGCACAGCAACAGGGACACAGGACCTACCCTCCCTCTCGTTATAGAGCCTCAGTACTGAAGGACCATAGAGTCAGGTCACCTCTTAGTCTCTGTTTCACATAGGCTCCTGTAAGTGGTAAATGTCAACTTGTGAGCTAATGTCTGAGCTCCCACTATAGTCAACTCTATGCATTCGCCTAAAGATAAGCACCTACCGCTGTTTGAGATGTCCTGGATTCTCTGAGATGCTTGCACAACTCTAGCAGATATGAATGAGGACTTACGGTAGTTTGGTGCTGAGTACTCCACAACACCAAAAATAAACACCCAAATGTGTTTAGACAAGTGAATCCTATCCTAGACATCTAGATGGCACAGACAGTGGAAACTAGCATCTCAAACCTCTAAATATAGGTCAGCTTAAAAATGCTTTAGTCCCTTATGAGCTATTGACTCAATCTACACTGTCTTTTTTTGAGAGCTTCAACACTTAGTTAAGGTTTATAAGTAGACACCTAGGTTTAAGAATCTCAATCTGAGAGCTGTAACTATAAATGTACGGTCTTTTTTTCACAGCAGCTTTATGCTGGCAGGGAGGACTGCCCAAGTGCTTAAACTATGACTGAAACTATTTTGGCAATTGAATTTAAAGCCATACAGGCTTGGATCTGAACTGCTAGCTAACTTAGATAAGATAGACTGTCAGAATCTAGCCATTATTTCTGGGCACTACAATATCTAAAACTGTTTGTTAGATTTATAATAAATAGGATCAGATGATTTTAGAGCAAATGGAAAGAGCTGTCTGTGAGACTTCTGATTTGAGTGCAAGGCTGGGTGCCAACATTTAACTGAAGTTTCTTGCAGGGGTAAAAAGACTTGCATTTATATCAAAGCCACTCATTCAAAACTATCACATTATAACCAGCTGCTTTTGCTGTCTTTCTGCCACCCAGTAGTGCTCATATATAATGATCATAGAATCATAGAATCATAGAATCGTTAGGGTTGGAAAGGACCTTAAGATCATCTAGTTCCAAACCCCCTGCCA